>JANJGK010000026.1:39525203-39540203 GCA_039081455.1 Macrobrachium rosenbergii | reverse complement strand
CTAATAATTTCTGTGGAAACCAAAATTTGTGTTGCTGACGATGAAGAATTATCCGGACAGAGAAATTCAGTTTTTTGATGCAGACAATTAATCATATAACTTAAAAATAACTGATACGGCTGTAAGATCATGCTTTAAGGTATTGATAATTAGAGGAGGTTCAATGAGGGTTTTTTGTAAAGCCAAAGAAAAAGCATAGCTTTGAAAGCTATGCTTTTTCTTTCAGTGATTGTCCGACCAATAAATACAAACTAAGTATAGAATATCAAGCTGTTTCTTTAGAGAATGTCATCTTCTAGTAAACGAAAATGAAAATGGTTTTTAGCTCACCATAAAATCGTATCAATCTATTGCATTTTTCAGTCGCTCTAATGTACTACTCTATATGCAGCAATGTGTTAACGGCATAATTCACATTAGGAGTAATCAGAATATAATTAATACCGTTATGACTTAAAGTCGTGGAGCACTGACCGTTATCATAGATTATGAGTAAATGAGACATGAGTACAAGTTCGCTTTGTTCTCCAAAAGAGCAATTTTAAAAAGCAGTCTTCGCGTGACCTCATTCGACACTGAGTTCCACTGAAAAATCTACTTACTAATTGAGATATGAATACAAAGTCGCTTCGTTCTCCAAAAGAGCAATTTCAAAAAGCAATCTTTGCGTGACCTTCCCATTCGACAATGGGTTCCATTGAATGATCTACTTACTAATTTAGCTATGAATACTTATATATAGTTAAATATTCAGCTGAAATATTAACCAGTGTGTTCGCGTTGCAGCGGCTTGATTGGAACTGAGTAAAATCTCATTAATATTCCGCGGAAAATCTGGATATAACTGTAAGCGTATATACGCCGAATTAATTAATCGGAAAATAAGCTTTCCGGCAAAGTAATTCCCCTGTTGATTTCTATTCGGAATAATGCATTTGCTTCCGTGGCAATTCTCGGATGATATATGCGCGTCGCCTCCATTAAATGCGCGTTTGTTTTGCATAAGTAATGAATATATTAGTTTTATATACGATTCTCATTTTGAATTCTTCTAATTTTCCTCGTACTTTGCGGTTGTCATGTAATGATGTTATGAAATTATTATGTACTGTAATTACTGCGCAAAGAAGGATAATTATCTTGCAACATCCCTTATTTTTTTTCACAAAATATTTTTTTATTATATTAAAAGAAATGGACTTTACTATATTTAGTCTGTATTTTCTCTCAGCCACAAACGTAAGTACTCCACATTATATGCCTTTAATACCATGACAGATTATGTATAAGCTAAATTCACATATTTTCCAGATACACACAGGGAATTTGAATCCATTTGGGTTCATCATTCATAGGACTGGATAACACCTATCATATCATATTTTCATAATTGAATTTCAGGTATTGCCATTCAGATATACAGTACATTTTGCGAGATGAAAATGATCGTAGGATTCGAATGTTCCATCATCCGTCAATTTCTAGTTTAGTAAGGATTTTAATCATCGTAATAATGATTACTCATTATTTGTATGGTAAATCTTAATTACCTCTCCTTTAAATCATCTTTTTCCTACCTTCTTATGGAGCCATTGTCCTTCCGTATTAGGTTTTTAATTGCATTTACCTAATTTATTTTCACCTTTTTCATAAAATTAACTTTTGATAAGGCTTATTTTAACTAGTTGGCAATCAAATACGATTTTCACGTTTACCAAAAACAGTTCTATAATAATTGAAAATAGAAAGTGTGTCTTTTTTCTGAGGTTCAAATCCAAAATATATGATTTAGGAAATTACAAGGTTAGTAAAATTTAGAGTACGCACAAACAGACTGATTTCAGTACAAACAAAAAGTTTTACATATTTTCACACCGTGGATAAAAATACAAGCACTGTTACCATTTGAATTATAAATTATTTTTGAACGTTCTAAGCCACTTTCTCAAGAATAAGGATAAAAGGTCAGCCCAGGTCACTTACGATTTTACTTATTTCGACTGATCAATTCAGGATATAATTGATGAGGGGTACAAAAATTATTGAGTCACACAAACACTTAGTCAGCGAAAATGGCCATCAAAAATTCATAAATATAGAAGTTTCTATACATTACATGACAGCTCAAGTGAGTGAATTTAAAGGATAAGAACCTTAACACATTTAAATTTTTCAATATTTTCAAGGAATGTGTAAATTATTTCCTGGATTTTCGTTTCATATTCACAAGTCCAATTTGTTTAATTGCTGTCACAATTCTTTTTAGAGTCACCATTTTACAATACTTTCCTTCTAATGACATCATTATTTATCGTCAGGGAGTGTGAAGGAATATCAAACAATAAGAAAAACTTTAAAAAAGTTTCTTCTCTTATTATGGAATCGCACATTTAAAAAAAATAGTCTTTAATTATCCCAAAAATTAATTATTATATTTTTTGAGGAATGTCAAAAGCTCTGACGCACAAAAAAAATATGAGAAACAAATTAAGGCTTGAAATGTTTAATGATGAAAATTTACAGCTATATGAATATACAAAAAGAAATAGATTTTCTTTATTTAGATAAAGACTTCTGTAGTTGCTTCAAGTAAAATTTCAGCATAAAAATTTTTTCTTTCTGTATTGTAAAACTGAAGTGAATATTTAATTCATATACCATTTTAGTGTGGTGATCAATGTCTATATTCACGATTTAATAATGGAAAGTGAATTTTGCTTCAAGTAAAATTTCAGCATAAAAATTTTTTCTTTCAGTATTGTAAAACTGAAGTGAATATTTAACTCATATACCATTTTAGCTTGGTGATAAATGTCTATATTCATGATTTAAAATTGGAAAGTGAATTTTCAGTTCTCCAGGACACCAGTATCACCAAAACGAGTTTCATTCAGACTCCGTCAATTATTTTCCTTTCACCCTCCCTCCACTATCAGCGCTTTCCACTTACCTCCTTAAAGAAAGCAAAAAAAAAAAAAAAAAGAAAAAAAAGAAAGAAAGACGGAGAAAGAAAAAATAAATATAAAAATAGAAATCCGAAGCTCTTTCCAACTTTGCCGATCTGGTATTAGAGTCACGCGACGGAGGTGACCTGAATTTATGTTCCCATCCTACATCAGACTTAGAGCCCGGCTTGGAAAGTTCGTTTTCGGGGGCTCTAAGTTGATAATCTCGCTGCAAATTTCTTTTTCCGTCATCAAAAAAAAAAAAAAGGAGCAAGGTGGTCTATGAATTTTTCGTACTGCTCTCAGGAGCGTACACGCTTGCATACTCATACATGTATGCATGTTCGTGCATATGAATATGAACCTCGATAAATTGGCTCCTTTGAACATTCATGCAAGTAGGTGTTTGTGAGGACCTCGATAAACTAACTCCCTTGAATACTCATACGTGTAGGTAAACCTCGATAAACCGACTCCCTTGAATACTCAAATGTGTAGGTAAACCTCGATAAACTGACTCCCTTGAATACTCATACATGTAGTAGAACCTCGATAAACTGACTCCCTTGAATACTCATACGTGTAGTGTAGGTGTTTGCAGAACCTCGATAAACTGACTCCCTTGAGTAATCATACGTGTAGGTATTTGTAGAACCTCGATAAACTGACTCCCTTGGATACTCATACGTGTAGGTGTTTGTAGAACCTCGATAAACTGACTCCCTTGAATACTCATACATGTAGGTGAACCTCGATAAACTGACTCCCTTGAATACTCATACATGTAGGTGAACCTCGATAAACTGACTCCCTTAAATACTCATGCGTGTAGGTGAACCTCGATAAACTGATTCCTTGAATACTCATACTTGTAAGTGAACCTCGATAAACTGATTCCCTTGAATACTCATACGTGTAGGTGAACCTCGATAAACTGACTGATTCCTTGAATACTCATACGTGTAGGTGTTTGTAGAATCTCGATAAACTGACTCCCTAGAATACTCATACGTATAGGTGTTTGTAGAACCTCGATAAACTGACTCTTTTGAATACTCATATGTGTAGGTGAACCTCGATAAACTGACTCCCTTGAATACTCATGCATGTGAGTGAACCTCGATAAACTGACTCCCTTGAATACTCATACATGTAGGTGTTTGTAGAACCTCGATAAACTGACTCACTGAGGTTAGGGTGAGGGGAAATGTTTGGGTAACATTCATTTATTGATTTGTTAATAAATTCTCTTCAATAACCGCTCTCATCTTTCCATATTTCCATATTAGTGGCATTACTAATATTGAAAATTATTGAAAAGGACCTCGCCCTTTTAATAAAAAAAAAATATTTCTCTTCAAGGGAATGAAAAATAATAGTTTATGAACCAAGGTTCATAATGAGACACCATCGTGGCACGACAGATTCTAGTAAATCATGAAATTACTGTAGCTTACATTCTCTCTCTCTCTCTCTCTCTCTCTCTCTCTCTCTCTCTCTCTCTCTCTCTCTCTCTCTGTTATAAAAACACAAATGGACGTCACAGCACTTTAATGCAGTTCGATAAACAACGGTATGTTGCTTATGCATTTTTATTTAGATTGAAAGGCAAAATACTCGATTCAATATGAATCCTGAGTATAATAAGAAGACTTTGCGTTGTCTTAGTTGTCTAATTATCCTAATTTGAAAAATTACTTTCGAGGATAGAATGATGAATTATTTGTTATATTGAAAAAACTTATCAAATACTCGTGTACATTGACAGACGTTGCCAAGTTGTGTTTCAAATTAAACAAATCACTTTTCTGGTAAATTAATTAATCTCATGGCAAATTCTTAACAGAAAAAAAACTTGATTAATTTTAAATACAAATCGCACACTCTAACATTACCAAATTTGTGTTTAATGTGAAACAAATAAGTTTTAGTTTTCTGTAAAAGAAAACTATTGTGCCGGCTTTGTCTGTCCGTCCGCACTTTCTATCCTGTCCGCACTTTTTCTGTCCGCACTTTTTTCTGTCTGCACTTTTTTCTGTCCGCACTTTTTCTGTCCGCCCTCAGATCTTAAAAACTACTGAGGCTAGAGGGCTGCAAATTGGTGTGTTGTTCATCCACCCTCCAATCATCAAACATACCAAATTGCAGCCCTCTAGTCTCAGTAGTTTTTATTTTATTTAAGGTTAAATTTAGCCATAATCGTGCTTCTGGCAACGATATAGGATAGGCCACCACCAGACCTTGATTAAAGTTTCATGGGCCGCGACTCATACGGCATTATATTGAGACCACTGCAAGATAGATCTATTTTCGGTGGCCTTGATTATACGCTGTAGCAACTGTACAGAAAACTCAGTTGCGCCGAAAGAAACTAATGTGCATTATTTACTTGTTTTAATTTTGAGCTTTTCAGTCGAGAAACATGCCAAGTGCCATTTTTAAAATATAACAAATCAAATTAAAAATACTTTGGCCCAGGATGGCGCTTAGCATGTTTCTCGACTGAAAGGCATTACGTTAATTGACCTCATGACAAATTCTTTATTAATTTAAAAATTACAAGCCTGGAGGAGAATCAAGTATAAACTGCCCTTTATACCAACCAATAACAATAGCCATAGGAAATTAGCCAGGCAAATAAAAGCGACTCCACTCGAAGAGCTAAACAAAATACGCGCGCAGTCAATTTTAACGGGAAACTGGTTGTGAAAGGCCCCGAGTTTCTCTTTGTTTATATAAGTCGACCCAGAGTAAAAGGGTGCATGCCAGTCCTTCAGGAGGCCTAGGGTATCTCTCTGCGTCCAGTCCGTGGACTTACCAGCCCATCCTTTTCTGCTGGTCTTAGCACCAACACCAGCCATCTGTTGTTTCCCCTCTTGTTTCCTTGTTGTTGCTCTGTTGTCTTCCTGTGTAGGGCATCGCATAGTCTTTTGACTACCCTTTATTCGTCTCCTCTTCACCATTTTCAGGTTCAGAGCCAGACCCTGTTCTCTTGCCGAGGCTTCGTTTGCGGTTGCTTCCCCGTTGTTTCCCTGTTGTTTCTCTGTGTAGGGCATCGCATAGTCTTTGAAAACCCTTTATTCGTCTCCTGTGAACCATTTTCAGGTTCAGAGCCAAACCCTTGCTCTTGCCGAGGCTTTGTCTGCGGTTGCTTTCCCCGTTGTTTTCCTGTTGTTGCTCTGTTGTTTTCCTGTGTAGGGCATCGAGTAGTCTTTGAAACCCTTTATTCGTCTCCTCTTCACCATCTTCAGATTCAGAGTAAAACCTTTTGCTCTTGTTTAGGCTTTGTCTGCGGTTGCATCCCCGTTGTTTCTCTGTTGTTTCTCTGTTGTTTTCCTGTGTAGGACATCGAGTAGTCTTTGAAACCTTTATTCGTCTCCTCTTCACCATTTTCAGGTTCAGAGTCAAGCCTTTTGCCCTTGCCGAGGCCTTGCCTGCTTCTATAAGCTTCAAATTACTGTAATTAACAGATAATCATTGCACCTGTTCTTAACATAAATTATTTTCTCTCGCTTCACCTGCTAAGCCTTTGAAGAGTATGGAACATACCTGCAATTAAATTGTTTATCAGATTAGCTAAGTGATTGGATATATAAATTAATTGCATCAAATAGCTGTGCTGAAGAGTTTTACTCTCGAATATTCTCTCGGTAGATGTTTTTCTCATTTGCTTGATTTTAATTGAAGTGAAAACGAGCTCTTTAAAGAGCCGATTTGCATGCAAGTATTACTCTATAAAATTCAGGTGGGAATTGTTTTCCTTTTAGCGGTCTCCTTACAGTAATGACTGTAACAAAATAAATGAATAAATAGATAGATAGAGAGATAGATATAAATAAAGAGATAGATAGAGAGATAGATAGATAAATAAATAAAGTTACAACATATATGGTTTCAGTAATCTCAGGATATCCCTTCATTTCTTGGAACTTTGGTCTAAACCTTCACATGATGATTATTGCAATCCAGCCCTGACTAGGCTACTTATATATATATATATATATATATATATATATATATATATATATATATATATATATATATATATATATATATATATACATACACATACATGTATATATATATAAATCTTCCTTGTCACGGTTCATTAATTGAGGCAATCACTGACTGCTGCCTTCTTCAAACCGATTGGACAATGTTGACTCTTCTTGTCAATTTGGTAATGGGTGCTCACAAGAAGTCAATACACTGCTCGCTGGATAGCTGAGTCCTCCTAATGAATATTGTATGCAAGTGATAAGGGCAATAATGATAATGATGTTAATTATGATGATGAGGAGGGGGAAGGGGGTGAGTTGGAAAGGGATGATGATGATGATGATGATGGAAATTATAATGATCAGGAGGACAAGGAGAGGTAGGGAGTGACCAACTATCGACATATCTGTGTATAAGTTTTGATAACCAGATAAAACAAGTAAAAAGTGAACCGAAGTTTCTTCGGCGCAATCGAGTTTTCTGTACAGTCGCTACAGCGTATAATCGAGGCCACCGAAAAAACATATATCTTTCGGTGGTCTCGGTATAATGCTGTATGAGCCGCGGCCCATGAAACTTTAACCACGGCCTGGTGGTGGCCTTTCCTATATCGTTGCCAGAATCACGATTATGGCTAACTTTAACCTTTAAAATAAAAACTACTGAGGCTAGGGGGCTGCAATTTGGTATGTTTGGTCATTGGAGGGTGGATGATCAACATACCAATTTGCAGCCCTCTAGCCTCAGTAGTTTTTAAGATCTGTGGGCGGGCAGACAAAGCCGGCACAATAGTTTTCTTTTACAGAAAACTAAAAATATATATTTTTAAGAACCAACTGACAACACGGGATCCAGTACATTCCAGGTGTAAGGTTACTGAAGATTTATATAATTTTAGGCTTCTCATATTAAGAATAATGATTGTTGACAGACTGTGTACGAACGAACATAATATATATATATATATATATATATATATATATATATATATATATATATATATATATATATATATATATATATAATTATATACATACATATATATATATATATATTATATATATATATATATATATATATATATATATATATATATATATATATATATATATATATATATATATATATATATATATATATATATATATATATATATATATATATATATATATGAAAAGTACAAGATGGAATTAACTGACAGAAATACATAGCAATGTAACGAGTACTTAAGGCTTTATTTGGCAACATACACATCCTAAAAAAAAAATAAAAATGAACAGACAAGTTCCTTTGAAAAAAAAAAAAATACATATTTGCACCTTACGCCCATCCATGTGTCTCGTTCCTCCTTCGGGAATACAGATGTGGAGGTACAAATTACCTTCATTAAAAAAGAAACACGTAACAAAAGGACCATGGGGAGGAAAAAAGTAACAGAAAAAGTAACAGCCTTTATGGGCGACTCGAGTCTAATTATTACCAGTTTTCCGAGAAACTAGACGGAAAGATTTATTTTTTTTTCCCTCGTCCCTGTATTGTTTACAGTAACCTCATTGTTTCTCTGTTCATTAGGTTTCAGCTCGCTTCTACTCTCCAGTGGAAATTAGAAGATTTTTTCTTCTTCTTCCTATTTTTTTTATTTGTCTTTTGAAACCCCGCCCCTCAACCCCTCCTTCAGTGTCGCTTGATTCCTGCCCTCTCATTCCATCTATTTCCTCTTAAGGGACTGCTTTCAAAAACTGACTTGGATTACAATTAAAGCTAGTTTGTTTCTGTACAACGTCACGACTAGATGCACTCCAAATCACTCTCATTCCATCTATTGCCACCAGATTCATACTCTTTCTCTTTTCTCCACTAATCGACGATTTATCGAACTTCTGATATCTACTTTCTGTTACCCAAATGCACCGGAACACATTCTTTTTTATGGAACCACTCTCCCTAAAACGGAAAATTGCAGTATCTGCAAAATTTTCGAAATTGAGATATGTCACCTATTGGGCTCGTGAAACACTAATACACAAGTTATTGCAGTTTCAGAATGATTCTTCAATGCTTTCCACGAGTAGGCTACAGTATTTAGGGGGTTCCATTTGCAGTATCTGCCAAATCAGTGGTAAGGCAAGGGAATATCTACCGTTTTTCTCAGTTTTGTATTTTTGCAGATACTGCAATCTTCCAGTTTAGGGCAGCACTACTTTGTAAACATTCCCACAAGGCTCCCCATTCTCGTTCATTCTGTGTACTGTAGCAGTGAAGAGTGTATCGCGTAGATGTACACATGTGCACACAAGCGGAGGAATAAATCATCAAGAAGATTCTGAGAGAGATGAATCGTTCAGGATGAATTTGAGCCATAAATTTTGGGAAAAGTAGTTTTAGTGAGAGGGAAATCCAGAAAGAAAGTTAACGATCTATTTGATGCTTAATAAAAACAAATGAAAATACAAGGAAACTTTCTGAAGAAAGTCCAGTTTTGTGGCCATTTGTTATTTTCAGATGTTGAATTTATAGGTCAAAAGAGGAAATGATCCGAAGGATTTAGGGAATAAAGTGGGTGATGTAAATTTGCGATAGCTTTAAAGCTAACCGACTGTTCGGAATGTTGGCGAAAAAATAAAACCTCCGAGATATGTAAAAGGCAAAAAATCCTTAAGGTCCATCTCGAACTTTATCTCCCCATCCGTTTCTGATAGATTCTTTGCAAAAGAATGATAGGCAAAAGAATGTATAATCAGTATTTACACCAAGACATCGTCCGAGAATTTAATTCTGTTTCTTGGGGTTTGATCAATAATATGACATTTACTTATAGATATCACAACCTTTTATTCTCTCTCTCTCTCTCTCTCTCTCTCTCTCTCTCTCTCTCTCTCTCTCTCTCTCTCTCTCTCTCAATGTAAATCAGTATTTGCTCCAAGACATCGTCCCGAGAATTTAATTCTATTTCTTGGGGTTTGATCAATAATATGACTTTTTTATTGATATGAAAACCTTTTATTCTCTCTCTCTCTCTCTCTCTCTCTCTCTCTCTCTCTCTCTCTCTCTCTCTCTCTCTCTCTCTCTCTCTCTCTCTCTCTCTCTCTCAATGCACTGTACCGTAAATCAGTATTTGCTCCAAAACATCGTCTAAGAATTTAATTCTATTTCTTGGGGTTTGATCAATAACATAACATTTCTTATAGCTATCAAAACCTCTCTCTCTCTCTCTCTCTCTCTCTCTCTCTGAATGTAAATCAGTACTTGCTCCAAGACATCGTCTAAGAAATTAATTGTTTCTTGGGGTTTAATCAATATGACTTTTTTTATAGATATCACAACCTTTTATTCTCTCTCTCTCTCTCTCTCTCTCTCTCTCTCTCTCTCTCTCTCTCTCTCTCTCTCTCTCTCTGAATGTAAATCAGAACTTGCTCCAAGACATAGTTCAAGAATTTATTTCTATTTCTTGAGGTTTCATCAAAAATATAACATTTCTTATAGCTATCAAAACCCCTTATTTTCTCTCTCTCTCTCTCTTTCTCTCTCTCTCTCTCTCTCTCTCCACTCTTGAGGAGTGTTCAATGTCATTCGTATCTGCTTCTTTGAAGAACAGAATGTTTTCAGGGGAAACCCGAAGTGGACAATAACGGAAGATATCTTCTACTTGAGCGTCGAAAATCATCCAGCATTCGAGTGCCATCAGGCCGTATATTGTCTACTCCATAATGTGTAATTAAAGCGATAAAAAAGAAAGGTGGCTATGTCTTCGCTAATGGCCACTTGATATGGAGTTTTAGGATGTTGACTGAAAATGAAAGTTAGTGTGGAGAATTATATGTTTGTGGAACAGGAAAGTTTAAAAGGGTCAGAACAGTAGAAGTAACTGAATGACAGAGCTCCTCAAAAAAAAAAAAAAAAAAAAACTCATAATAAAAAAATCTGATTTTGTGGGAAGCTGGAGAGTGAAAGTGGATCAATTTGTGAAAGTTGTTGAAAAATCATACGTGATGAGAAGAGTCGTTTACTTAGTGTTTTAGGAATAAGATAGGTTTGAAAGGGCCAAAGCCATAGAGGCGAATAATGACCCAGCTAAAAAATAAATAAAAAAGTCTGATTTGGTGAATGGCTGGAGAGTTAAACAGGATGAATTGGTGAAAGTTATGTCATTAGGGAAATGCCGTAGGAAGGACGAAAAGAGAGCCTGAAATTTGAATGGATTTCAGTCAGGAAAAACTTTGAATGTCATCCCAATTATGTTAGATGAATAAGAAATTCGTTTCAGGAAATAAAGAAATGATCATCTTATCCTTTGGCATTTGAATTATAAAGACTATAGAGGATAAATGTGGGAAAGATTCTTTTTAGTAAATAAAGTATATAAGTGTAAAAATAACTCGTAATGTAAAAGAAATCTTAACGGTCTATCTTGAGCAACAAATGATCATTGACTTTTTAAATTTAATTTTCAATCCAGCCTTATATTTTGCTCCAGAAATAGAAATGGCATTGAACTATATTCACGATGAGGAAAAATTGCAAAGAAATTGAAGGTTCAGTTATAAGAAAATAATTGAATTAAGGAAATAGAAAACGAATCTGGCTACAATGGTGTAATTGTGCAGACTACAATGAAGATAAAGGAAAATAACTAACACATGAAAAATATTACCTCTTGATATGGTACATGATATAATACTATTTTTATTTTTCTGTAAAAGAAAACTATTGTGTCGGCTTTGTCCGTCCGTCCGTACCTTATTCTGTCCGCACTTTCTCTGTCCACCCTCAGATCTTAAAAAATATTGATGCTAGAGGGCTACAAATTGATATATAGATCATTCACCCTCCAATCATCAAACATGCCAAATTGCAACCCTCTAGCCTCTGTGGTTTTTATTTGATTTAAGGTTAAAGTTAGCCATAATCGTGCGTCTGGCATCTATATAAGACAGGCCACCACCGTGCCGTGGTTAAAGTTTCATGGGCCGCGGCTCATACAGTATCATACCTAGACCACCGAAAGATAGATCTATTTTCGGTGGCCTTGATTACACGCTGTACAGGAAACTCGATTGCGCCGAAGTTTCTTCGGCGCATTTTTTACTTGTTTATACACGGGAATAGATGCAGAGAGATGTAGACACAAGCTTCTTTTGAGTGTATTGTGTTAATCTTGTGTCGAGCTGCGCTATTTTCAAAGTTTTTTTCAGTTCCTGTGGTTGTTTATCACCGAAAATTTTCCGTTTCTTGCATTCCAGTTGCACCATCTGCAACAATCTCACGTTTGCCGGTTCTTGCGTTCATTCCAAAGAAGAAGTTTATGCTTGGCCATGTAAACAAATATTGTTGGATGTTTGCTCTCTTTCTCTCTTAATTGGCATGCGTTTGAGGCCTTATACCCTTCGTTAAATTTATACATACCTCAAAATGTTTCGTATGTTTCAGGAATACGATGAAGATCATAGTTCTTCAGCGTTTGGAAATTCTTGAAGCATGAGTGATTTAGGGTAATGAAAGCAGAGGGAAGATTGAAATGATGATTTATGTAAATTGTGAATTAGTAACCCCAATTTACAAAATGTTCCGTAGGGGGGTAGTGCCGTCAGTGCACCTCATGCGGCGCACTGTAGGCATTACTCAAGGTTCTTTGCAGCGCGCCTTCGGCCCCTAACTGCAACCCACTTTCGTTCCTTTTACTGTACCTTCTTTCATATTCTCTTTCTTCCATCTTACTTTCCACCCTCTCCTAACAGTTGGTTCACAGTGCAACTGCAAGGTTTTCCTCCTGTTACACCTTTCAAACTTTTACTGTCAGTTTCCGTTTCAGCGCTGAATGACCTCGTAGGTCATAGTGCTTGGCCTTTGGCCTAAATTCTATATTCAGTTCAATTCAATTCTACTTTACGAAAGGGACCCCACAGAATAACTCGTGCAATTAGAATGCACAAATCAAACACAGAAATAAGCAAGGTAGGCTCTCATTTAATTCCTCAAGGTTACACATTAATTGCAGTAATATCAAGGCCTTCCAATTAGCTAAACAACTCCAGGAATTACACAGTCTAAACAGTTTTCCACTCGTTCCTCATAACAATTCATCATCGTAAGCACAACAGAGAGAGAGAGAGAGAGAGAGAGAGAGAGAGAGAGAGAGAGAGAGAGAGAGAGAGAGAGAGAGAGAGAGAGAGAGAGAAGGAAGTTCACCTTAATTCATTATCCGAATTTGTGATTCATTGCTGCACATTAATTTCCTTGTGAACAGATTTATTGAGGAAGTTCTAATTAATCTCGAGCCGAGATGGCGGCTTCTGTGTTCACGTTGCTTTACCCGCTGTTTGGTAGGCTTCGAGTAAACAGTAAACAGCCGTTTGAAAACTTATAAGATTGTGACCGTACATCTCGCTTCAGTAGTCCCTTATATGGGGTACAAATCAGTAATCCCATATATGGAGTACGTATCAGTAATCCCATATATGGGGTACGTATCAGTAATCCTATATATGGGGTACGTATCAGTAATCCCATATTTGGGGCACGTATCAGTAATCCCATAAATGGGGTACATATTAGTAATCCCATATTTGGTGTACATATCAGTAATCCCATATATGGGGCACGTATCAGTAATCCCATATATGGGGTACGTATCAGTAATCCCATATATGGGGTACGTATCAGTAATCTCATATATGGGGTACGCATCAGTAATCCCGTATATGGGGCACGCATCAGTAATCCCATATTTGGGGTACATATCAGTAATCCCATATATGGGGTACATATCCGTAATCCCATATATGGGGCACGTATCAGTAATCCCATATATAGGGTACATATCAGCAATCCCATATATGGGGCACGTGTCAGGGGCACGTATCAGTAATCCCATATATGGGGTACATCGTGTTTTCTTATTGTTTGTTGTTCAAGGTCATACAAATAAGTGTTTAGGCAAAGGGACTGACACAGTCATGTTGCGGCCAGATGAAGTACTTGATTAGATGTACCAGTCCGACACCCCCACAACCCCCAACCCCTTCGCGCAGTTTTTGGGGGGCGGCATTCCGATCACTTTTATCCCCTAGGGAAAACTGACCCAGGCATCAGTTTTACCAAGAGTTTTCTCTATGTTTTTATATAATAATAATAATAATAATAATAATAATAATAATAATAATAATAATAATAATAATAATAATAATAATGGTGAAGACATCTGCAATGACGTAAGTAAAGTATATATCTTAAAAATATATATAAAAACTATTTATATATATTTTTCCATATATTCAAACTTGCACCATTGTGGATTTCTTCACCATTTTAGTGACTTATGCTGTAATGAGACTCGTTTTCCATATATCTTTTTGATAAATATTTACAATGACATCATTGTGGATTCCTTCAGCAATGGTGAAGAAATCCACTATGGTGTAAGTTTGAATATACATTAATATATATATATATATATATATATATATATATATATATATATATATATATATATATATATATATATATATATTATATATTTCACTTACGCAATTGTACATCTATTCTCTATTTCCTAAGTATCAGCCTGAACAATTAGTTCATACCCATTACGCCCAAATACCTTAGCCTGTCAGTGGTTCAATGTCCGTTCAAAAGGAAATACCAACATAAAAAATAATATTTCATTTCCCCTCCGTTTTATCGTCCGCCGACTTGAAGGCAAATTCGTTAAATATTGCTTCGATAAAGATAGGAAGGCGAAGTCTTGCGTCATTATAGGAAATCGAACACTGATATCCCTTATCTCTATTTGGCAAGAGTAATAGTGCGGCGTTTTTTTTTTTTGGCAAACATTTTTGGCGCCTATTAGAAAATATTCTTTGATAAAAAAAGTTTCATGTTTGGTATCCACGCTGATTAGTTTTTAGGAAAATGCAGTCGTAATACATTCAGAAACAATTAATGAATAAATAAATGCTCTCACAATATACCCTGGGATGTACAAACGAACGATATCGCTTATGTTTTATCCGTTCTGAAGGAGAATGGTATAGATGACTTATATTGAGCTGATTAATGA
>JANJGK010000026.1:39477703-39517703 GCA_039081455.1 Macrobrachium rosenbergii | reverse complement strand
CTCTCTCTCTCTGTTGAAAGATGACCAGTTCAGGTATATAAATTGGAAAGCATAACGGTGTGGATTACTTATTTATAGGCAAAGAAGCTTGCTTAGTAGAAATATATATTATATATATATATATTATATATATATATATATATATATATATATATATATATATATATATATATATTATCATATTACATTATATTATATTATATTATACAGTTCACATCTGGACATCAAATTCATAAGCGATGATATACGTCAGCTAACATATCCCATAAAAAAAATGTACCTCCCAATTACTCAGTATTATTAACTGGAGAATCACCTGCATTTGCGAACTAATTAGAGTATGCAGTTCGTATCCAGCTACGAAATTATCTCCAAATCGGATCACCAATTTTCAATAATAAAAGGATAAACTGACAAAGCAAAACGGGACTGATTTTCCAGACATCGGAATGAAAGAAGAATGATGGAATAGGATGGTAATCCTCGATTATCGCCATCTTCTCTTTGTATTTCCTTTGCTTAGAAGCACGGAAAGTGATAAAAATGAAGACAGACCTTAAAGGAAGATAATTCTCAATTATTTAAATCCTTTCTTCGTATTTCCTTTATGTAAAATCACGGAAAGCAGTAAAAATGAAGTCAAACCTTAAGAGAAGTTGATCTCCTATTGAGAAAGAAGAAGAAGAAGAAGAAGAAGAAGAAGAAGAAGAAGAAGAAGAAGAAGAAGAAGAAGAAGAAGAAGAAGAGGGTGGATGGAGGAGGAAATTGCATTTTGCCTCCCTCCTGATTCCGAGATAGACAGATTGTCTTCGCTTTTTGGAGATAAGACGTCTGCGCAAAGCGAACTAAAAGAAAATGATTAAATACGGGTGAAGGACGCGATTTAGTTTTGATGACAGAGGGATAATGATTGAGGGTATGTAATTTCTCCGTGTAGTCCTTCAGCAATAACTAAGTATATGTAGATAGATAGATAGATAGATAGATAGATAGATAGATAGATAGATAAATAAGTATATATATATTTATTATATACAAGTATATATATAAATAAAGATAAAATCCACGATGGATTTTATCTTTATTTATATATTCATCACGTTCCATATTTTCGTGATTCAGTTATACAAGTATGTATATATATATATATATATATATATATATATATATATATATATATATATATATATATATATATATATATATATATATATAATATATATATATATATATATATATATATATATATATATATATATATATATATATATATATATATATATATATATATATATATATCTCCAGTACTTAAACAGGTGACCACCAAGAAATGCCAGACTCAGTGGCACATAGACCCTCTGGAAGATCTGTTGTCCAGGTCATGGAACAACATTCTCAGCTGAATACCCACTGAAAACCAAAAGCCTAAGAAAAGAGGTACAATGAATGAAGACGAAAATAAAAATGAAAAATTCTACAAACATATAGTCGAAAATTAAATAACAACGTGCAAAATAAAACCCCGCAAGAATGCACGAGGAACCAAATCTCGTAGAAGAGAAGAATAATGAAAGAGATGCGGAATAAATTCTACCTGAAAAATGTTGTGGAGGAAAATGCAAAGAAAGAGACTTGGATGGTCCTGGAATATCTGTGAAGAGGATTTCCAGGCGAAAGAAAAATATGTGTGTCAGCTTGAGATGTCAGTGGAGGTGAGGGATGGTGCTTAACAGACAAAGAGAGAGAGAGAGAGAGAGAGAGAGAGAGAGAGAGAGAGAGAGAGAGAGAGAGAGAGAGAGAGAGAGAGAGAGGTTAAGTGTAAATGGATTTTAATTTTGTATATATATTTATGTATAATTATATAAATAATTATGTATATGATGCATGTATAGATAATTATATGTATATATATATAAACACATGTATATATACATAAGTGTACATATATATAATTATGAATATTATACTTACATACATATATAAATTTATATACACATATATACATACATACAAACATACACACACACATATATATAATATATATACATACATATATATACATATATATATATATATTATATATATATATATATATATATATATATATATATATATATATATATATATATATATATATATATATATATATATATATATATATATATCGAAAGGTTGAGTACCCCTTGTCGCAATTAGAAGGCTATTCTCTCTAGATATGAGCTGAACCTCTACTCTGGTAGACAAGTGATGAAAAGGTGAACGTCTGGTTTTGACGAAAAGACTGCCGTGTCTGGTGAAAAAGAAAAGAATAGAAAAGTTTGGCGAACGAATGCTATAGTTCGGAGCAATCAATTATCTGAAGTTAGAACCGAAAGAAGTTTTGGTAAAATTGCTCTGAAAAGGACTGATTGACAGGCCTTACACTGCATGCAGTAGGAAAAGCTTGGATATGAGAATTAAAATGCAGACAAATTCATACAAGCTCTCAGCGCCCGCGGGGTCTATGCAGTCAGACATAAAAAAGTAGTAAAAGTTAGATTGTTAATCCATCTAACCTTTGCTGAAGTGTGATCGAGGTGCAGAATAAAATATATGTTTTTGAAAGGCTATGAAAAGGGGTTTTTGAGGATGATGGAAGAACTGAAAATCGTTGAAAGTAAGGTGAATGAAATCTCTGTGGGTGGCCTGGAGGCATATTCTGTGATGATATTAAAACATATACTTCTCATCAAATGCACATCAGAATTGTCAGTAACAATCAGAAGTACAGCTCCTTACGACTTAAGTAATCCACAGAATAAGTCTTCTTTCAAGAATATGAATAAGCATTCAATTATGTATTAAGCTTTAGTTAATATAACTTTGTCACTGAGCATAATATAGGTGCATACTAAAACACACACTTATATATACCTATATACATATATACACACATAATATATATAAATATATATGTGTATGTTTGTATATATATATATATATATATATATATATATATATATATATATATATATATATATATATATACACAGGCATACGTGTGTGTCTGTGTATGTATACAACAACGATCCATTTCGAAAACCAACGCTCCAGTGCAACACAATACAAGCTTAACAAGGTGAAGGAGGAAATTCATCTCCGCTTTGAAAGATTCCTTTGAAAAGAACTGAAAGCAGGGGGCTAATGCCCTGTGGGTATAATGATTAATATAGCTGTTTACGACAACGGTTTCCCACGGCGACCTTTCCCCTCATCCATCAAGACGAGGGGCTGTTTATCTAAGCCCATCGGAGAAGAGGGGTGTTCATCTAAACCCATGATCAAAGAAGATGGGATGTTCATCTACGCTCATCAAAGAAAATGGGATGTTTATCTAAGCCCATCATAGAGGGGATGTTCATCTGATTGCCATCAAAGAAGATGGGATGTTCGTCTAAACCCATGATCAAAGAAGATGGGATGTTCATCTACGCTCATCAAAGAAAATGGGATGTTTATCTAATCCCATCATAGAGGGGATGTTCATCTGATTACCATCAAAGAAGATGGGATGTTCTTCTAAGCCCATGATCAAAGAAGATGGGGTGTTCATCTACGCTCGTCAAAGAAAATGGGATGTTTATCTAAGCCCATCAAAGAAGATGGGACGTTCATCTGATACCATCAAAGAAGATGGGATGTTCATTTAAGCCCATCAAAGAAAATGGGATATTCATCAAAGCCCATCAAAGAAGAGGGGACGTTCATCTAAGCCCTTCAAAGAAGAGGGGATGTCCACCTGATACCATCAAAGAAGATGGAATGATCTAAGCCCTTGATCAAAGAAGATGGGATTTTCATCTAAGCCCATCAAAGAAAATGGGATGTTTATCTAAGCCCATCAAAGAAGAGGGGATGTTCATCTAAGCCCTTCAAAGAAGATGGGATGTTCATCTGACACCATCAAATAAGATGGGATGTTCATCTAAGCCCATCAAAGAAGATGGGATGTTCATCTAAGCCATCAAAGAAGATGGGATGTTCATCTAAGCCCATCAAAGAAGATGGGACATTCATCTCAGCCCATGAAAGAAGATGGGACATTCATCAAATCATCATAGAAGATGGGACGTTCGTCTGATACCATCAAAGAAGATGGGATGTTCATCTAAGCCCATAATCAAAGAATATGGGATGTTCATCTAAGCCCATCAAAGAAGATGGGATGTTCATTTAAACCCATCAAAGTAAATGGGATGTTCATCTAAACCCATCAAAGAAGATGGGGTGTTATCTAAGCGCATCGAAGAAGAGGGGATGTTCATCTGAGCCCATCGAAGAAGAGGGGATGTTCATCTGAGCCCATCGAAGAAGAGGGGATGTTCATCTGAGCCCATCGAAGAAGAGGGGATGTTCATCTGAGCCCATCGAAGAAGAGGGGATGTTCATCTGAGCCCATCGAAGAAGAGGGGATGTTCATCTGAGCCCATCGAAGAAGAGGGGATGTTCATCTGAGCCCATCGAAGAAGAGGGGATGTTCATCTGAGCCCATCGAAGAAGAGGGGATGTTCATCTGAGCCCATCGAAGAAGAGGGGATGTTCTATGGCCATCATCATCTTTTCTTTGCGAATTTTCCTTCTTGCCCTTCTCTACCAAGCACAGACAACTGGAGGAGGAGGAGGAGGAGGAGGAGGAGGAGGAGGAGGAGAAGGAGGAGGAGGATCTTTTATCTGTGAGTGGTTTCACCTCAAGAGGCTGATATATGAGGTTATGAAGCGATTCCCTAAGCATGAGGATAACAAAGCAATATTTTGGTTGGTCTTTAAAGAAAGTTGGTGAGAAGGCTTGTAGGATGAAGGACTAATGTCTGTGCTATGCTAAGGAATATATATATATATATATATATATATATATATATATATATATATATATATATATATATATGTATATGTATATATATACTATATATATATAAGTATGTATATTTCACCATTTAATTGTTTTGCCATCACAACATAAATTCAAATAATAGAGAGAGAGAGAGAGAGAGAGAGAGAGAGAGAGAGAGAGAGAGAGAGAGAGAGAGAGAGAGAGAGAGAGAGAGAGAGAGAGAGAACATAATGGTCGCTGCCACATGCAAAACTCTTCTCGTGAACTCCTTTCGATTGTAAGAATATTATCTGCTATTATCATGCCAACAGAATATTACCTATCAAAATCACAGAAAATATTTATTTTTCCTATATTTAAGAATTTTCCCTGCCAGATTTCCCCAAAAGAAAAAACGAAACGCAGGAACGAATCACTGTGCTTTCCATTATTACTTTCTAATATTACGCAGCACTGCTGGTGAGGAGAATGTTCAAATAAACTTGTATTTTCTCCTTTTAGAAAAAATGAATATTCAGGTTCACTTGTATTATCTCCTGTCAGATAAAAAATTAGTATTAAAATTCACTTGTATTATGTCCTATCAGAAAAAAATGGATATTCAAATAAACTTGTAATTATCTCTTATCAGACAAAAAAAAAAATTGAATTTACAAATTCACTTGTATTTTCTCCTATCAGACAAAAAAAAATTGAATATACAAATTCACTTATATTATCTCCTATCAGAAACAAATGAATATTCAAATAAACTTGTAATTATCTCTTATCAGACAAAAAAAAAATTGAATTTACAAATTCACTTGTATTTTCTCCTGTCAGACAAAAAAAACTTGAATATACAAATTCACTTATATTATCTCCTATCAGAAAAAAATGAATATTCAAATAAACTTGTACTATCTTCTATCAGACAAAAAAAGAAAAAAAAGAAAAAAGAAAATGGAGAATTCTGAGATTTCCTGATCTTTACACAGAGAGCATCTTTCCTCTCCTGATACCCTTGCCTTTCCGAAGGCACTCGGGAAAATTGTATTTCGCTCCTTCCGAGAGCTATACAAAATATGTAGATTCCGGGAGAGGGGAGGAGGGAGGGGGAGTGGTAGGGAGAGGAGGGAGTGAGAAGGGGGAGGGTGGGAGAAAGTATAAAATAAATAATTTCATATGCGTCGAATCAGGGCAGGGCAGCTGTTACGCGTTGGACTCCTCATCTCATATTCTTTTGAGGTGCCATACTCTCTCTCTCTCTCTCTCTCTCTCTCTCTCTCTCTCTCTCTCTCTCTCTCTCTCTCTCTCTCTCTCTCTCTCTCTCTGTAACAAACACTCTGTATATATATATTTCATGAATATATAAGTCAATCAGTCTTCAGGCTAACTGCTGAGGACGTCGTAAGAACTGGGGTACATTCAAAGGAATAAATTTAAAACGAGGTCATGATGTGTATGGGTAAATATAATCGTGTCAGTCACATTAAAGACATAAAAAGGATGAGAAAAAAATTGTAATATAAAAATAACACAAGAATTAGGTTAACTCCTTGAGATGAAAATTCAATGAAAGCTTAAGTTCTTCGTGGTAAAACTTTGTCTGATGAAAGAGGTTGCTGGGACATCATTGCAATTCACATCTTCTGAGAGTCCTGAGAATGAAATTGCAAATAGAACATTAGGCAACTACTAAGGGAAGTTGCCGAGTAGTGAATAAAATGAATGAGATTAAACAGGCAGTGTATAACGACGGGAGTAGTTTATAATTATTGTCCCTCAGAGAAAATGGAGGAGTTTCAGTGAGACTTGGATTGATTCGGAGAATGAGTATGCAAATAGCACTTTCTCTCTCTCTCTCTCTCTCTCTCTCTCTCTCTCTCTCTCTCTCTCTCTCTCTCTCTCTCTCTCTCTCTCGCTGCACGACTAGAATACAATGTCAAGTATGTTCATTTACTTTTAGAAACAATGCATATAGATGTAATTATTCTCTCTCTCTCTCTCTTCTCTCTCTCTCTCTCTCTCTCTCTCTCTCTCTCTCTCTCTCTCTCTCTCTCCCCAGAACTTCTGTTTAAGAGAACTTCGATACCGTAAGAATCATTTAAGAATCAAGCGTATTTTTTCAGAAATAAGAAATAAGAGATTCAGGACTAGCTGAAGCGTACAGCGAATATTGTGATTTTGAGTAATAATAATAATAATAATAATAATAATAATAATAATAATAATAATAATAATAATAATAATAATAATAATAAAATATAAGAGTATATCCGCTTTTCAAATCTATAAAACCCACTTGCATTCTTGCACTTCTGTAACTTTGAGTATAGAAAATAAGATTTATACTTAATAATTTCTTTAAAAACCCTTAGCGCAGAGATGTCCAGTTGTATACGGAATAACCATTCACAGATAAACGGCGATTATGCAAATGAAAAATGAATAATAAAGGTAAGTGAGGAGGGTGGTAAATATGCATTGCATAATAATGAATACGAATTGAATGACTTTATTTCCTTATCTGGTCCCGAGGGAGAGAATTAGGAGAGAATTAGATAACCCCAAGTTGAAATATTTTATCCAATAACCGACCGAGGAAGCATTTAACGGCGACCTGAAATGACGTATTCCGGTCATTAACGAGTGAAAGGAAATATGTTGATGACTCTCATAATAATAAGAGAGGAGGGGAAGGTGAGATAGAGAGAATCGTCGTTGTGATAATCGTCATTATCATCGTAATTAATCAAAATTGTAACAGAGTATTGGGAGACGAGATAGTGAATCATCCTTACAATGATGATGATGATCATTATAATTCTTCAAAATTATAACAGAGAAGTGGAAGACTAGATAGAGAGAATCATCCTTTTGATAATCATCATCATCATCATCATCATCACAGTTATTCAAAATTATAAAAGAAGTGGAAGACTAGATAGAGAGAATCATCATTGTGATATTCATCATTATATCGTAAGTATTCAAAATTATAACAGAGAGTTGAGAGACGAGATAGTGAATCATCCTTACAATGATGATGATCATCATCATAATTATTCAAAATTATAACAGATGTAGAAGACCAGGTAGAGAGAATCATCCTTTTGATAATCATCATCATCATCATCATCATCATCATCATCACAATTATTCAAAATCATAACAGCGAAGTGGAAGATGATGTAGAGAGAATCATCCTTGTTATAATCATCATTATCATCATCATAATAATTATTCGAAATTATAACAGTGAACTTGAAGACTAGCTAGAGAGAATTACCCTCTTGATAATCATCATTATCATCGTAATTATTCAAAATTTTAACAGAGAAGTGGAAGACTAGATAGAGGGATTCATCCATAAGATAATCATTATTATCATCGTAATTATTCGTCATTTTTTCGTTGATGTAGAAGACTAGATAGAGGGTCATCCTTACAATAATCATCATTATTATAATGATTAATCATTATTTTGACCGATGATAATGATTAAACACGTGTTTGATGATAGTTAAAAATTTATGAACGCAGACATTAATTAACAGAGCAAACAGAGCATTATTATTATTTTTATGATTATTATTATTATTATTATTATTATTATTATTATTATTATTATTATTATTATTATTATTATATAAATTTGAAAGGTGATACCTTATCATTTCGAAGTATTTCAAGATGTCAGAATTATCAAGAATTATTTATTGATAAATTGTCATGAATTATTTATTTGTAAATCATTTATAAATTATTTATGAAATATTTATTTGGAAATTATTGATGAATTATTTATTTGTAAATTGTTTATGAATTATTTATTTATAAATCATCTGTAAATTATTTATGAATTATTTATTTGTAAATTATTTATGAATTATTTTTTTGTAAATTATTTATGAATTATTTATTTATAACTTCTTAATAAATTAAAGAAATATTTATTTATAAGTTATTTATGAATTATTTATTCATAAATTATACATAAATTATTTCTAAAACTTACAGATATTGTCATTTTTTATGTTCGATTTTTTTTATATTGTTAGGTATTGCTGTTTCTTTATTCGGTTTATTTCATCCCCGTCAAATCTTGATGTCATTATGTTCTATTATTGTTTATAAAACAAATTAATTGTATTTTATTATTAATTAGAATGAATATTCACTTGAATTCCTTGAAGTAAAAATTCTCCATTGACGCATGTATGAATAAATTAATTCTTCAGATATTCCAAACATATTGAAAAGTTGTTGGTAAAACAAACCACATATTTACTTAGTTAAACATTTTAGTATAGAAATTTTCAGAAAATTAAACTGCAGTAATCTACTGTAAGAGAGAGAGAGAGAGAGAGAGAGAGAGAGAGAGAGAGAGAGAGAGAGAGAGAGAGAGAGAGAGAGAGAGAGAGAGAGGATAATTTTAGTGTAGAACTTTTAAAAAATCAAACTTCAGTAGTCTACTGTAAGAGAGAGAGAACGACGTACACAACAGAGAGAGAGAGAGAGAGAGAGAGAGAGAGAGAGAGAGAGAGAGAGAGAGAGAGAGAGAGAGAAATTCGGCTAGGGGCGTGGAAAGCAGACGACCAACATTAATATTAATGCATAAAGTAATAATTACGCGTGAAATATTATGAGACGTAAGCATAAGAAAAAAATAATAATTCTTTTTCCTTTATATTCCTTCTCCCCATACCTTCATCTCCCTCATTTATTCCAGGAATAGCGGGACAAAAATGAAATTACAGAAATGTTTTCCCCCCCAGACACCTAGGGAGAAAAAATGACAGTAATGGTTTTCTCCCCTAGGAAGTGGGGAGGTTTTGGTCTCTTAAATTTCTGAAGGCAAGGAGACAGAGAGAGTTTGATAATGTGTGACTGACAATTTTGTCAAAAAGAAGATTAGAGTTTTTTTTTATATGGAAATCAGGCATATGTAGGTTAATTTACTATTTTTTTAATCACTGTCTGTACGCGAATTCTGTAAACTCTTCTGTGTCAAGCATATATAGGTTAATATAGTTTATGTCAGTGTGTAAGCAGATTTTGTAACCTATTCTGTATTTATCTGGTTATTGCACTTTAATAAAAAAAATGTATTCCAAAACAAAAACATGTAAATTCATCTCATAAATGAATTCAAAGGAAACATTTTTTTTTTTTTAAATTTCAAAGGAAGTTTTTTTTTCCAAGTTCAAAGCAACGTTTCAGTACAGACCAGTTTAACTTGAACGAGTGACCCAGAGATTCCCTTGGTCCCATGTTTATTTATTTGTGTGTTCTCCTCTTCTTTACATTTGCCACTAAATAATGAAAGGGGTAGAAGGCTGCTGTTGCTGAATGCAAAAGGGTGATGGTTGGAAAGCATTTTGTTGTTTTCGTGTCATTGTGGAATGTTATGGGAACATGTTTCATTTTCCCTAAAATTGCTTTTACTCTTAGATACATTTCATATTCAGAACTGTAAAAGGGGCTGGCTATTTATTGTACTACTTGAGTGAATCATCTTCATTTATCCTTTACAAATTATAGTCGGTGATTTGATAGATTATTTTCAAGAGGAAATATTGCCTCTTAGACCAGTACGCCTCTGTAATATTAATAGAAATTAAGAACAATTAAGATTGTGGTGTATGAGACCAACAGTCTCTGTGCAGATATTCTGAAAGCAAAATCACAGCAGTGGAGAAAAATGTATAATGTGGAAAATAGTAGAACATAGAAGTTGTTTTATATAGCAAATTAAACCAACATAACTATGCCTAGTATTAGTCATTTGATATTATACGTTCCTCTCTTGGTGGACTCCATGGTAAAACATAGGCCTAATCTCTTGTTTCATCCGCAAGTTTCATTGTTGTATCTGTATGGTCAGTATCATAAGTAGCTATAGTGTTGTTACCTTCCATTAGGCTAGTCTGCAATTGCTCGAATTACTTGGCTACTGAGACAAATTTTCAATATTTCATAATAACAGTTACATAGCTCCTAACTGAACCAGTACGATAACTCCTTTCAAAGACGTCTTTCTTTTCCTAATTCCCTTATCAAATCAGATTTCTCTAACCCAAGCAGTTTCACTAATCCGCCCAGAATTGTAGCTATCGATAACAAAATAAAGCTGAAAGTAATACAAAGAATAAAGAACAAAACAATAAATCCTTCAATCGGTCTATCTATAGCTCCTTCTCACATGTTTGTTTCTCTCGTCAAGTCTGAACGTCAGTTGTCATAAGGATCAACGGAACTGCAATGATTAGTCTCACTTTGAGCGTTCTCCCCAGAGTAATTCAAGAGTATTCTCTCATGACCAATGGCTTATATTGCCTCGTGTCAGAGCATTATGGTATTGACTTTTGTCACCAGTTTCATTAAAGGTCTTTTA
The DNA here is from genome assembly GCA_039081455.1 of Macrobrachium rosenbergii. Classification (NCBI taxonomy): domain Eukaryota; kingdom Metazoa; phylum Arthropoda; class Malacostraca; order Decapoda; family Palaemonidae; genus Macrobrachium; species Macrobrachium rosenbergii. Next base: position 39,506,454 of record JANJGK010000026.1, on the reverse strand, counting down.
TTTCATTTTTTTTTTTTTATATATTTTGCGTGTACCGTTTCTCATTTCGGTCTTCTGGTAACTGTTGTTTTTGAACTCTGAGAACCATTACTCCCACTTCTTAACTTCCTACCAGGTATATATATATATATATATATATATATATATATATATATATATATATATATACATATACGGTTGAAACTTATTAATCATATGATCCGCCAAAGAGGAGGGCTGAGTGTGCCAAGTGTTGTTCATAACTCCATAATTCATAATTTTCTCACAGTTAAGTTTCGTCCCCTTTTCATAATTAACTATATTATAATGAACCCTCATAATCATCTTCACTGCACTGATCTTGCATCGCTTGTCAATATTAGTCAATTGAAATTATGTCACGTTTGAGAAAGCAGGTTAGGCCTATGGTGCTGGGAGCCCCTTAAACTTTGGTGTGAAACTCGATCTTATGAACCCTGTACAGTATATCATGAAACCCGTAAGGAATATATGTCGAAAATGGTACAATGACAATCATCCGTTCAGAGAGAGAGAGAGAGAGAGAGAGAGAGAGAGAAAACGTTACCATAAACGTTTTTCCGTCATGCACTTTTCCGCCCAGCCGCGGCTGGAGACAGCCTTCATTTCCGTACTCGTTGAGGTGGGTTTTGTGATTTAAGTGGGCAAAAATGCTGATGTGAATTGGGCCAGTTTCTAAAGAAAAATTCGTCATGGGATTGATGGCCATTTTTCTCTAGCAACGATACATTTTCAAGGAAACAAGGCGGTCTCTATTGGTAGTGAGAAGGCGGTGACGTCAGCAAGTACTGTAAGTCGTGTAAATTATGTAACCGCTCAGTTGACTTTGAACTGTGGAAGTGTAAAGGATTACGCCGCTCCTCCAATGTTTATTTCATTTTTAAATACTTGGTGTCGTACAAGGTGAGAATCTCATATGCTCTTGGTCTCATGTATTAATGGCGTAAATAAGGTTTTGTTTTCATTGCAGAATTTACGAAATTAGAGCAAAACAGGGATCTATAATGAAATTAGATGTTCCTTATATCCAACGAGCAAGTCAGGCTAGGCTAGTATTGTTAAGATAACGTAAACAATCGTTGCATATTAGAGAAGGCTGTGATAGATGAGTCTTTATTGGATTTATTTGTTTTTCCAAATCACATTGACTTTTATTAGATTTTACAGTGTAAGTACAACGAACTACTGAGGGTATTTACTGTAGACATTGATTATTCAACGCTATCTCACACTGCAGGTTTTTCTAGCGTATCTTTGGTGGTGACAAAATTGCAGGTTTTCGCGTTACGTAAAGTTATGTTGTATAAGATTTTAGGGAAGCATTATTCTTTATTGGAAAACAGCAGTTGCCTGTATTAGCATAGCGTAGGCCTACAGCAAATATTTTTTTTTTTTTTTTTTTTTTTTTTACCCAAATCAACGGAAACTAGCAGTTGTCCCGTAGGAACTTTGGTCTAATTGAAAAAGTTATGCACGAAGTGGATGTTGTTAAGTGTTATTAATCAGTCATCCGTCTGTTATAAATCCTCTCCCCCTTATCAACACTTTTGTCCATATTCTTCAGTCTGCGCCCTCCAGACGTTGTCAATTATTATAACGTTTTCTACTGGATGCCACTCTTCCTAGATAGTAAATCAGCCACCACAACCAACCGTTTTATTTATTTATTTTTTTTTAAATTCCCTGCCAGATTTGGATCCACATTCGCCCAGAAACTTCCTATTCTCTTCTTAATCTTTCCACAGGAGTACGACACTTTCAATCACAACTTTTTTTTCCCCCTGCTACACTTAATCTGCTGCACACTCCTTTTCTTTTCTCAGCCTTTCAAGCCAGTAATACACTTACGATCAAAACCTTTTTTTTCCTGTTACACTTAATCTGCTGCACACACACACACACACACACACACACACACACACACACACACACACACACACACACACACACACACATTCCCCTGGTACTCTGCCACCAATCCCCGCAGTTTTCCAGCCACAAACAAAACCTGTTCCCTCGTCCAACTTCTCTGAACCACTCCTGGGATAATCTCTTCTCTTTTATCCCCTGCGTTCTGAGAACACCTCTTTCCTCCTTTGGTTTTGCTGAGCGTCATAACATCCAGCTTTTTAGTTCCAAAGATAATAACAGGTTTCATTTCATTTGGTTTGTATTCTGAGATATTTAAAACTTGGAATGGGTACTCTGTAGCTTAACTGACTCTTTAAAGCTTAGTCTTATAGGTGTATATGGGTGTAAAACCTTGCTCTCTCGGCTGTTTAATTAATTATGAGGTGTTGAAATGTCACCTTTTATGTAACCTCTCTCTCTCTCTCTCTCTCTCTCTCTCTCTCTCTCTCTCTCTCTCTCTCTCTCTCTCTCTCTCTCTCTCTCTATATATATATATATATATATTATATATATATATATATATATATATATATCTGTATATATATGTATATATTTATATATATATACATGCATGTATATATATATATATATATATATATATATATATATATATATATAATGAGAGAGAGAGAGAGAGAGAGAGAGAGAGAGAGAGAGAGAGAAAGAGAGAGAGAGAGAGAGAGAGAGATTACTTGCTACAACATTGTACATATCACCGCAAAAGACTAGGCGAAAAAAATATGATACAAGGCTCTATGACATTCATGAACAAAATTGCCAAAAAAAAAAAAAAAAAAGATGAAGCAACACCCTTGGCTGAATCGCAAGCCCGAACTCTCGAAAGACATATTGTGACCGAAGCGACAGAAAAAAGGAAAAGAGAGAGTGAGTGAACTCATTGTATTTACAAGACAGAATCATCTCGGTACTCGTTCTGAGGGAATTGCTTTTATAATTTATTTGACTGGGTCTCGCTGCGCATTCATTCAAAGTAGACACCAAGCATATAGATGGGCTTCAACCGGGCGACTCTCGGCCAGATTGCAGATGCTTTGTAACGCCGGTCCGCGATGCTAGGCTGATTGTATGAGTGCGGACGTCGGGAGTCATTTCCTCCCGGATTATTTCCCGCTGTTCTGAACGACGACGGACGAAACGGATAACGAGAACTTCTGACTTTTGTCTCGATTTGTTTTGGTTCCAAACTTTTTCCGTCCTGTTTGTTGTTGGAAATTTCATGCAACTGTAGTAAGCGACAAGGGGCTGGACATGTCTGGTTCGATGTTTTGCTTTAAAAAAAAAGACAAATTAGTAGGATAGAAAGAGATAATTAAGATGCATGCCGGTGAAGACATGAATTAAGGTGTTCTCGGATGGTTTGGACATGGGGAGAGAATGGAAGGCGCCAGCTAGTGAAAAGGGTGTATCATTCTGATGTGCAGGAATCAATGGGAAGTCCTATAAAATGCGGGAAAAATGGTGTGAGAGATTTATGTATTTTCGTTTTGCAGTTTTTTTTATTGGTTAATGTATGGTATAGCGTTATGCAATGTATATTCCGGAGTGAAATTCATCAATGATTTTTGTTTTTTCTTTTTTTTTTTACATTTTTACCTGTTGACGTAAGATTACAACAAAATTCGCTTTTTCAAGGGAGCACGTTTTCATAAAAGTGTGTATTAAAGGGTTCCCTCATCATAAATGGTACAGGGATTTTGTAACCCTCACCTGAATAAGGGCAGAAAATGGCCATAAAGTAAAAGCCGTATATTACCACCAACGTTGAGCTGTAACTTTGACTACAGGCATAAAATCATGTAACGCGCACATTAACATTATAACATCCACAATAACATCCACAATACGACTGAACATTATTATCTTTTCAGGGGGTCGCTCCTAACATACTCGGATTCCTCAAATACAAATTCCTCACGAAGCAGCTGGCCACATAATTCAGGCATTAACATGACATGAGTAATTTCCGTGATGGCAGTGGGCGGAATACAGGAACGTTACAGGCGCTGTAACCATGCCAGTTACACAGGTAAGGATATACATATTAATTCATAATTCTCTTGCATGCCGAGTTCATTCTTGATCGCAGTAATCTTGGATGAGGACGTCAGGTTTGGATGAAGTAGGGATTTACGTAATATCATAAATTTTATTAATATGGTTACGTCATATTGTCTCCAGTGAAAATAAATAGGTTTTTTTTTTTGTCACCTATGAAAATATATTAGGATTTTTTCGGTTCCTGTGAATATATATAGTAATTTTTTTTTACATATAAAAATAAATGGGATTCTATTTCGTTACCTGTGAAAATAAATAGGATTTTTTTTTCGTTACCTACGAAAATCGGTAGGAATTTTATTCGCTGCTTATGAAAACAAATAGGAATTTTTCTCGCCACCTGTGAAGGTAAATGAGATTTTTTTTCCTTACTTGTGAAAGTAAATAATTTTTTTATTTTGTTACTTATGAAAATATAGGAATTCTTCGTTACTTATGAAAATAAATAGGAATTTTATTCGGTACTTATGAAAACAAATAGGAATTTTTTCGCTACCTGTAAAGATAAGAAAAAACGTTTTATTCGTCACCTGTGAAAGTAAATTTTTTTTTTCGTTACCTAGGAATTTTTTCGTTACTTGTGGAAATAAATAGGAAATTTTTGTATTAATGCGTGTAAGTAAATACTAATTTTTTCGTTACCCATGAATATAAGTAGAAATTTTTTCCTTTACCAATGAAAATAAATAGGAAATTTTTCAATTACACTTATTACGAAGATTTTGAAGTGGTTCCAGTCACTTTTGGGTGACATGGAGGTACGAATTATCAGGGTGATGCCTTTATTACTCTAATTTTAAGGTAAATGTTATTTGTGGTTACAGAGTGGGCAGTACCAAGCATTTCAAAGCCTAATGCGCTATAACAGTAAAAGTTTTCAATAATAAGTAAAATTGTACGGGTCGGTAATCATGTGATAGACATCAGGTGATTTCTGGTTCATGTTATGAAATCTTAACAATTTGTGAGTCCCCTCAGGTGGGTATTGTCGTCAGTGCACCTCACGTGGTACACTGTATTCATTACTACAGGTTGTCTGCGGCGTCCCTTCGGCCTACAGCTGCACCCACTTTTAGCTTTTTTTTTTCTTTTTTTTTTTACTTCACCTCCATTCCCACTTCCTCTCTTTCATTTTGCTGTCCAACCACTCCAACTTTATACCCTTTTTTTATTGATAAATCAGTCAGTATTTTATGAATAAAAATATTTGTTAAAACGAAAAAAAACATAAATCTCATGCAAACACATTCAGAATGGCGCTGAAGTTCGTTATATTCAGCGGTTTTCAATTCTGAATTGTAAACGGGTGCAGTCGACCGGTGCCCCCGCCCCCCCCACCACAAAAAAGGGAATCATTTTCTAACATTCGTTGTTGGGTTTCAATACGATTTTTGTGAAAATGCATTTCCTTACTGGATGGCTTTAGTCGTTGGAAGTGGGATTCGTAGAAAACGTACATTTTTCCTACGGTTTATGACGTACTCGTGGAGTTGAAAGCTTCGTAACTTCGAAGCGCAGAAAATCATTTCATCAGGCGAATATAATATATTACGTTCATGATTTCGTAGGGTCAGAAAGACAGAGACGGCACACCCGCTTGCAAATTCCTGAGATGTATGCTGGTATTGCACCAGGCCAGGTTTTTTTTGTCATGCCCCTAGGTTAGGTTGGGTTTAGGTTGGGCTAGGCTAGGTTAGGTTAGGTTAGTACTTTCATAGTAATCTGGGCGTGGGAAACATAATGAGAATATTTGGGTTAGATAAGTCATTAAGTGTACTTTGGGTGTGGGAAACATGATGAGAATCTTTGGGTTAGTTAAGTCTTTCGGTGTAATTTGGGTGTGGGTAACATAAGGAGATTATTTTCAAGAAAATTCTATGGTTAGTTTTTAAGATATGGCGTCTCGCTTTTTTCAGGGAAAGGTCCTGTCCCAGTGCTTGGCTTTTGGCCTAAACTCTATATTCCATTCAATTCCTTAATACCTCTGCAATTTTTATAGTGCTAATTAAACATTTACGGCGATATAAAGCCGAAAAAAAATTTACCCAATCCTGTACATTTGAATGTGTCATGATCAGGGAACTTGAACTAAACTGGAAAATTTTCCTATGACATTTTGCTTTAATTTTTCAAATAGTTTCATTCAACCTTTCTCTTTTATTCCGTTGTTTTCGTTGGGTAGCTTGAACTTTCCAGTTTCAGAACGTCCTGTTTGAGTTCCTGAACACTTCTTCCTTTATTCAGTGTTGTTGGGAAACCAGTACTGAATAATGCTTTAATATTAATCATCACTATTTTTTGTGGGTGATATCCTCCTTCTTTTTATGATTTCGAAACATTTTATTGTTTAGCAAACGTATGTTCGTTTAAAAACAACTTTCTACATACATTCCGTGAAAAGACAAAAGTACTTAGTTTCAGAAAAGTCAATCTCTATATCTGCTAATATACTGGGAAGCGTGACTGTGTATATTGGATGTTTCATAGTTTTATTTTTACCATACCGAGCAAACAGCTGAAAAAAAAAACATGTCTCAGAAATAGCAACAGTATTAGGAAGAAAAGTAATAACCTCAGTAAAAAATTTTTCCGTAACCGGCTTAAAAAATCCCAGAGAAGTACTAGCTTGACAGACTTATTTTTTTTCCTTTAAGGCTTCCAGATAATCCCATGAATAAAAAAAGAAATTAACCCTGATTCATAGAGATAGTGCAATGGCTGTCCACTTGAATTGAAATCCTATCACTTCAGGGAGGATTACCTGCCGGCAATTGAATGTATCAGCTGAAATTAATTGATTAATATTAAGCTGGACAATTTGGAAGACCGTCTGAATGGATTGGAGCTAATATCAAAGAACAGGATTATTAATATTTTTTTCTTTTTACTGTTAAAGGTATTACTTTTTATTCTTACAGTTAAAATGCTTGTTTTTTTTAAGCTCAATTCCCCACTGACCGTTTTGTATTGCTTCAGTTATGTGATATACGTAAGCGGATTTATACATGAATACATTCATACTGAGCGAAATTGTGCTTCCTCTGCTCAAATGGAAGGACGCATTGCAAGGAATTTTGTATAAATTAAGACGACGAAAAAATAAGCGATATTCTACTGCAGGATTCACGGTAGTAATCTCGATTATAAAGACGAGATGTATTTGTAAAAATATGTACTGTACAAACCTTAAAGCTTTCGTCCACAGAAGAATGGACGAAAGCTCTAAGCTCTGTATATATTCTTACAAATACATTTCGTCTTTATAATCAAGATTATTGTTCTGGATTCTACTGTAGATATATATATATATATATATATATATATATATATATATATATACATATATATATATATATATATATATATATATATATATATATATATATATATATATACAGTGTATATATATATATATATATATATATATATATATATATATATATATATATATTTATATATATGTATATATATATATATATATATATATATATATATATATATATATATATATATATATAATTTTTTATGTAGAAAATTAACTCAAAATTCGTCCTTCAGCATTTACATATTCCTAGAGGAATGGGTAGCAAACAGTGAAACCACAAAATACAGAATTTTTAAATACTCAAAATCCTTAATAAATTTTTTATTTACAAAATTAACACAAAAGTCGTCTTGTCATCGCTTCAACATACAGAGAAATGATTTGCAAGCAATGAAATCACAAAATCAGGAATGTTCAAATGAACTCAAAATCCACCGGCAATAACTTTTTCTCTTTTACTTACAAAAAAAAAAAAAAATTTTGCCCAACCTGAAAAGGCTGTCAGCCCCTACAGAACCCATCATCTGAAGTGTTAGAGCCGGGCGGGCGGGGGGGGGGGGGGGGGCATCTCTCGTTTCAAAGAAATTCCATCGTCTCCTTTCACTTGTGTTTCTTTCTCTCCTTTTCTGTAATTGCTAAGACTTTGGAAAAGGATTAGCCTTTTCTTTGGAAAATGGTTATTTGTCTAGATGGTCAGTATATTCGCATATGTTTTGAGAGGTTATTTTTAGCTGCTCCTTTTGAAAGATATTCTAAAGGCTATACTGATGTATTTTGTGGGTTTTCATTATTATTATTATTATTATTATTATTATTATTATTATTATTATTATTATTATTATTGGGAAAAAAGCTCTCCATCACGAGAGTTCATAAATGTTCTAAAGGGTCCACAATAAACAGTTATATCATTGTGGACCGTTTAGAACATTATTATTATTATTATTATTATTATTATTATTATTATTATTATTATTATTATTATTTGAAGTGATTGGTCTTTTCAATTCTTTTAACAAGAAGAATTGAAAAGACTATATATAAAATCTATTCAACTGATGCTGCATTCTCTTTAACAAAATATTATTATTATTATTATTATTATTATTATTATTATTATTATTATTATTATTATTATTATTATTATTATTATTATTATTATTATTTGCATATACCTTTGCTTAAGATAATGGCCTGATTGCCACCTTTATTTTCTTGTAGTTAAAAGCAACCAATACCCCCTTGCGGACAGGAAAGGTACCTTAATTTATTACACATCTGGATTTAAAAGCGTGTGGCGACTGGCTTAGGTAAAGACCGTGAGGAAATCAATTTAAGACATTGTGGCGTTTAATTAACCACGTATATCTTGTGAATGCACTATACCTTACAGCTTATAGAAAAACTATAATTTTCTAATCGCTAATGACTTTCTATCATGTTTAATCCTCGTAAGGGGGTAGTGCAGTTGGTGCACCTCATGCGGTGCACTGTAGGCATTACTTAAGGTTCTTTGCAGCTTGCCTTCGGCTCCCAGCTGCAACCCCTTTCGTTCCTGTTAGTGTACCTCCTTTCATATTATATTTCTTCCACTTTACCTTCCACCCTTTCCTAACACTTGATTCATAGTGCAACTGCTTTGAGGTTTTCCTCCCGTTACACCTTTCAAACCTTTTTATTGTCAATTTCCGTTTCAGCGCTGAGTGACCTCATAGGTTTGAGTGCTTGGCCTTTGGCCTAAATTCTATATTCAGTTCAGTTCATGACTTTATACCATGGTTAAATGGAAGTGGGGGATCTTGAGTTTAGAAATCATCCACTTTAACCCTTCTGAATATGTACAGGGAATAAAACGTACCCAGTCCATCATGTAGAGGGAAAACATTTGACGTATACCGCCGAAATGCATTCAAGATCGTGTAGCTTGTCAGGATCGGTTACATATTCCTCCGGAGGTTCACGTGAAATGAATAAATTGTTTTATGGGTGATAAAAAAACCCATAACATGTTTTGGCTTCTATGGGGAACTCGGGATATGAAAAAAGGAGTAAAGTGCTGAGATATATAGGCACTCTAGGGTGGTAATGTTCCTTGAAGCGATTTGGAATAAATGGTTCAGTTTTGCCTTTTATACCCAGTACAAAACAATAAAAAATGCGCCAAAGTGTCTCCGGCGCAATCGAGTTTTCTGTACGTCGTATAATCAGGGCCACCAAAAATAGAACTATCTTTCGCTAGTCTAAGTATAATGCTATATGAGCCGCGGCCCATGAAACTTTAACCACGGCACGGTGGTGGCGTGGCCTGTATCGTTGCCAGACGCATGATTATGGCTAACTTTAACCTTAAATCAAATAAAAACTACTGAGGCTAGAGGGCTGCAATTTGGTATGTTTGATGGTTGGAGGGTGGATGAATCAACATACCAATTTGCAGCCCTGTAGCCTCAGTTGTTTTTAAGATCTGAGGGCGGACACAAAAAAAAGTGTGGACGGATAGACAAAGCTGGCACAATAGTTTTCTTTTCAGGAAAATAAAACTTTATAGAAATAAGATTCGAATACATAATTCTCTTCCGTTCTTAAAGTTATGGATTCGTGCACAGTTATGACACGTAATCTTTAAAAAAAATAATTTTATCAAAGTGTTCACTATTAGCCTACTGTTTATAATTAAAAAAATGGAATAATTGAGCTTTTCAGTCGAGAAACACGCCAAGTGCCATTTTTAAAATATAATAAATTAAATTAAAAAATACTTTGACCCAGGATGGCGCTTGGCATGTTTCTCGACTGATAGCCTCAATTAAGACATCCAGTATTCAACAAGAACAGGAAAATAGAGATCAATTGTCACCCATGTATATGAAGATACAATCATTATTTCAGACAGCTAAATCTCCAATTTGTAGTTCACAGAAAGCAAAAAATGTTTGATAAAAAAAATTACATTATTATCTATATAGTTAGATATTCAATAAAGGAAAACACTAAAAAGCTTACAGAGAAAGAAATAACGAAAAAATAACGGCCACAATATAAAAGACATAAAAAAAATGTTGTTTGATACTTCAACCAAAGGAAGAATATCTCATTTCTTGCTTCAGTTTCCACGCCAGGAAAATAAAAAAAAAAAAACTACCGAAGGAAAAAATGGTGCTTCAGATGATTGCTGCTGCTTTGAGATGCAACCTTGACTGCATTCCCAGAAGTTTGGCATTTTTTAATTGAATGCTGACGTAAAAGAAAAATAGCTGTAATACTCAGTTAAGACGCTTCGGAAGACTGGGCAAATGATCTTGGTATTTCTATCTTGTCTATCTTATACATTAAAGGGTTCTTTTTTTAAATCCTTAAAGGAAAGCATAGCAGAGATTCGAGATTATCTGAAGGCTTTAACAGCCCGCGATCGTAGTTGGAAAGGGAATAATTATTCACCAGAAATTAAGTATGACAGCTGTGTTTTGTTATGAAAAAGTGAATGTCTCAGCCACAGGTGAACCCCGTAGAGGGAGGTAGTGCAGTCCGTGCACCTCGCGGGGTGCACTGTAGGCATTACAAAAGGTTCTTTGCATCGTCCCTTCTGCCCCTACCTGCAACCCCTTTCATTCCTTTTACTGTACCTCCATTCTTACTATCTTTCTTCCCTCTTGCTATCCACCCTCTCCTAACAATTATTTCATAGTGCAACTGCGAGGTTTTCCTCCTGTTACACCTTTCAAACCTACCTGCTCTCAATTTCCTTTCCAGCGCTGAATGACCCCATAGGTCCCAGTGCTTGGCCTTTGGCCTAAACTCTGTATTCCATTCCATTCCATTCCAGCATAGGTGAATTGGCTCTTATAACGAATTAAGAAAGGGGATATTTAAGAAATGGTGAAATGGTCTCGGGCACGAAAAGTGAGTTAAAAATCTTCCTGAGCAGTTTACTGCAACTTGCAACAAGGCCAAACCTCTTCTTAGATAGAAGTACATATTGTAATCTACACATTCCCCTTTTCTATAGGATTTTCTTAAGTTCCAGCAATTCTGGCGAATTCGTTTATTTCAGAGCTCAGGTAGCGCTGCTCAGAACGACATCATTTGGAGCACCATATCTGCTAATTATGTCGGCGATGATGTAAGGTGTATTTGCTTTTAATTAAAGGGTTACCTTACTTATGGATTTTAGGATTTTCATAACGGTATCCCGGACGTAAACTCCTAACTTCAGATGCTAATTACTTGTACGCGTGAAAGGTATTGCAGGTGATAAAGCAATTATGTGCTTTCTTTTTGGGGGGGACGCAGAATGGCTCCGTAGCGAGAACCGCCTATACAAATCCCAGGTTAATTGTAAAGACAAAGGTATTTTCTGTCACCCACCCAGAAAATTATTTCTGTTTTTAGGAGTCGTTTTATACTGTCATTCGGAAGTCAATCTGCTCCATGCTTTTTTTTTTTTTTCTTTTTTTTTTTTTGCCACCAAACAAACTTCAATTTAATGATGCTTTCTCACCGGCCAGCCTGTGTTTCAATACGAGATCAAGTTTTTTTTTTTTTTTTTTTTTTTTACTCGTGCTGGACAGTAATTGCAATGAGAAATGAGGTATATGCTTTTTGTCAACACTGAATAGCTTCCACCCGAGAATACTTAATTAAAACCAGAGAACGGTGTCCTGTATGTATCTGTATATATATATATAAATAAATAAATATATATATATATTATATATGTGTGTGTGTGTTTTTTGTGTATGTGTGAGTGTGTGTATATATATATATATATATATATATATATATATATATATATATATATATATATATATATATATATATGTATATATATATACAGTATATGTATATATATATATATATATATATATATATATATATATATATATATATATAATATAAACACACACACTCGTGTGTGCATGTACTTATATATATATATATATATATATATATATATATATATATATATATATATATATATATGTAATATATATGTAATATATATATATATATATATATATATATATATATATATATATATATATATATATATATATATATGTATGTATGTATGTATACATACATACATACATGCAAAAGCCTTACTGTAGACTGTACATATACAACATCCTAAAACACTGCAAGATAATACTTCAGCATATGAATCAAACACCATGTCTCTCTCTTTCTCTCTCTTCGGTTGGCACTTGTCTGTCAGGCGGGCCTGCCGTCCGTCTGTCCAACTGTCCGCCAACGTACACCCACCTGTCTGTGAATCTGTAAGTCTGTGAGTTTGTGAACCGCAATCCAAAACCTGCGCTGTGCCCATTCCACTTGCAATTATCATTTTTACCTCGGCCCCGACGCAACAACAATTTCCGTTGTTTGCAGAGAATGCATAATTCATTCGTTCGAAGTCAATTGACAAAGGTTTTTTATTTGTTTGCGGGTGTTTTTTCAAGGAAAACAAACAACTGGGGTCGCCGGTACCACTTGGGCAATCAGTGGTCGTGTTATGATTTATTAAACAAACTTGCTGAAGCGCTGGCACATCCGGATTTGTGGAATTTGGTATACGCTCGTATGAAGGGCAGTAGCCCGCATCAATAACCCTTGTGACTGTGCTCGATTGCGATCAGATCAGGTAAGCATTTATAAATATATATATATATATATATATATATATATATATATATATATATATATATATATATATATATATATATATATATATATATATATATATATATATATATATATATATATATATATATATATATATATACGCGCGCACACACACACACGCACACATTTAAATTATGTGTAGAATGGTTATTAAATTTTATAAAACCACTCACAATCGTAATGTAAATTACAGATTGTATCTTCAAGTCCTTTTACATACGTCCTCTCTCTCTCTCTCTCTCTCTCTCTCTCTCTCTCTCTCTCTCTCTCTCTCTCTCGCGAGCGAAAAGGTCATTTCGAAATCTCGTTACGGAATATATCGTCCATTTCATTTTTTTTATTATAACTGAACGTGTTTTTTTTTTTATTCAGCCTTTTAATTGTTATCGATGGGCACTTAAAACGGCCAGACCGCGCTGGGTTTTAATTGGTGCTTCCTGAAACCTGATTCTTCAGCACATACTTCGAGTGAAAAAAAATATGTATCACTTTACTTTTGAATGTTATTTCCCCAATGGATACTTCAGTGACTTGCACTGCGGTAGAAGTTTTCATTATATTTTATTTCTATGTATTTCTGTTTCTACTTTACATTTATCGTTTGTTTAGAAGGCTTTAATTTATCCTGTATGTCTGTGGATAAATGCGTACAAACTCGTTTTCTATCTTCTGAATAATCGTATAATAACTCCATGAAACTCATTTTATCTAATGAATAATTGTACAATATTTTAGGCGATATCCCCCATCTAACTCTCTCTCTCTCTCTCTCTCTCTCTCTCTCTCTCTCTCTCTCTCTCTCTTTGTGTGTGTATATATATATATATATATATATATATATATATATATATATATATATATATATATATATATATATATATATATATATATATATATATATATATTTGTGTATATGTATATATGTATGTATAAATATGTACTGTATATATACCGGGTATATATTTATATATATATTTATATATCTATATATATGTCATATATATAATTTGAATATTATAGTATTTCATTTCATTGTAACTTCCTGCCTTTGATTAATATCAGTAATCATTTGAATCCTTCATTACCAACGAAAATCTTTGAATGATAGCATTTTTTAAAAAGGATGTTTTCAATCTTTTTCCCCCCCTCCTCTGAATATCACTATATCCCCTGAACCCTCTGCATATCATTATAACACCGTAATATGATTTATAACAATCACTCTTTTTTTTTAGATTTCTCATTTCATAAGATATTATTTCTTTCGAGAAACATTACATAACACCCTCTTTTGAAGAGGTGATTCCCGGGAGTTGAACTTAATCTCTAAAAATCCTCTTCAAGAACGCGTAATTATTTCTTCTTTTTTTTTTTTAAATTATATCTCGTGAATTAAAAGAGTATTATGGGAAGGAGTGGATCAGTGATGATTAGTGTATTACTCGTTAAAAAAAAATTCGCTGCGAGAGATTTAAGTTTTTTTGTTGATGGTTTATTTATTGGTGTTAATGAATCAAGAATTTATGCATATGGTAACAAGAGGATTTATGGATTTTCCGTGATTATTTTATTTTGTTGTACAATTACTGTCTATCACACATCGATATTGAGACAGAAGGACAGACGAAGAGACAAACAGGGAAAGAGATTGGAAGATTGAAAATGCAATCCTGAATCCAGCATTTTAAATTAAGAAAACTATTGTGCCGGCTTTGTCTATCCGTCCGCACGTTTTCTGTCCGCCCTCAGATTTTAAAAGCTACTGAGGCTAGAGGGCTGCAAATTGATATGTTGACCATCCACCCTCCAAACATCAAAAATACCAAATCGCAGCCGTCTAACCTCATTAGTTTTGATTTTACTTAAGGTTAAAGTTAGCCATAATCGTGTTTCTGGCAACGATATAGGATAGGCCACCACCGGGCCTTGGTTAAAGCTTCGTGGGCCGCAGCTCATACAGCATTGTACCGTGACCACCGAAAGATAGATCTGTTTTCGGTGGCCTTGATTATACGCTGTACAGAAAACTCGATTGCGCCGAAGAAACTTCGGCGCATTTATTACCTATTTTTCACCTGACCTTTTTTACAGTTCCAAATATTAGGCCGTGATATCTAACCCAAAGGACCATATTCAAATCCTGTCAGGGTAGATGTACTTGTCAAATATCAGTTCCCATAGAATGTAATTATTCCTATGGGTTAGGGATATGGTTTAAAGTTTGATGGTTATCCAATCTGTCGAAGAAAGTTATGGCGACGGTAATCAGTAATTAAAACCAGACTAATTGTAATTCAGCCTTCCCCTTCCTGACCATTAATTCTTATGGAACGAGGGTTTAATTTAATGCGTCATTAAATGAGGGAACACTAAGGAATGGAAATGAGATTGGTAAGTGATGATCATCCTTTAACTACTTTGATTACAGAAGACTATACCGATTATGGCTGACGGTATTAAGACTGAATCTACATCTGTGGGGAGATATGATGATAATCTTTTGATGATTGCAGATCATTTTTTTTATCTTGTGATTTTCGTATGATACTTTCTTGAATTCTCTTAGAAATGGGAGGATTTTCTGACACATATATAAAATTAGTTTAGGAAAGAACTTTTGGGGTTATATAGAGAAGTCACTACTGCTGTTTATATCAGTGTGAAGGTGAAAGGTAGGTCAATAGTCTTGTTAAATGCCGTAATGAGCAGGTACCTCTAAGATGCGTCATCGCCTACGTAGTTACCCCAGGTGGGAGGCGACTCCACCCTATTGGGTAGACATTGTCTCTCTTGGCCTTGGGAAATTGCCACTCTGTAATTACTAAGAAATATCCCTGTTAATCTCAAGTACATCCTTATGCGTATATATTTCCATCTGTATTATTCCAAATCCTTCTTGCCGTTCAACTGCGGATTAAACTGAGTCATGAAACAGAATGTCAAATTAAAGTGGATCGACCTAACTTTGAGGTCAGGGAAATCAATGTTGCGAGAACGAGTTTCCCAGTTTTGTCCTCGGAGTTCTTCAATGCTGTTGGAGGTTTGAGGTTTGAGCTCTAGTTTTTCAAGGCTGTTGGAGGTTTGAGGTTTGATCTCTAGTTTTTCAAAGCTGTTGGAGGTTTGAGCTCTAGTTTTTCAAAGCTGTTGGAGGTTTGAGGTTTGAGCTATGGTTTTTCAAAGCTGTTGGAGGGTGAGGTTTGGGATATAGTTTTTCAAAGCTGTTGGAGGTTTGAGGTTGGAGCTATGGTTTTTCAAAGCTGTTGGAGGGTGAGGTTTGGGCTATAATTTTTCAAAGCTGTTGGAGGTTTGAGGTTTGAGCTATGGTTTTTCAAAGCTGTTGGAGGGTGAGGTTTGGGCTATAGTTTTTCAAAGCTGTTGGAGGTTTGAGGTTTGAGCTATGGTTTTTCAAAGCTGTTGAAGGGTTGAGGTTTGTAACAGGATGATTATACTGTGGCCAGATCAAAAAATAAACCGGGGCTTTATGTCAAGGAAATATAATTTTTTTTTTATGTCGGCAATACAGTGATCAAAAATAAACCTGATAAAATTAAAGAGTGAAGACAATAAGATATGGTAGTTAAATCGAAGCAGTCTCTCGCTCTCTCTCTCTCTCTCTCTCTCCCTCTCTCTCTCTCTCTCATATATATATATATATATATATATATATATATATATATATATATATATATATATATATATATATATATATATATATACACACACACGAGTATATGTATATATGTTATGTATATTATGTGTATATATATATATATATATATATATATATATATATATATATATATATATATATATATACAATATACATACATATAAAGAAGTGAAAATCTCAAATTCCATGAAGCTCTCTCTTTCAGGCATGTCCAGAGAAATTCCTTTTACTTCAGATTGAAAACTGAAGTCACAGGCATTCCAGTTCCTTGTTCTTCGCTTTTAAGAGAAAGCTATTATTATTATTATTATTATTATTATTATTATTATTATTATTATTATTATTATTATTATTATTATTATTATTATTATTATTATATCCGGCTCTCATGACTCCGATCTTTTTTTTTTATCTTTTTTTCCCCCAAAAAACGATTTATTATTATTTCCTGCTCTCGTAACCCTGTATCTCTTTTTCCCCCCCCAAAAAGCGATCATCATGACGATGGTTCCCCGGCGAGCCGAGCGGAACCGGAGAGATACTCGAGAAGGCACATCTCAAAATTGCCGCAGGTAACGCCAGCTAATTACCTCTATCACGTCGACTGAACTTCGGCAATTACGCTGCCTGCAGCCAACTTCCTGACACTCATAAGTGATGCTTCAAGAGAAGCTGGGAAGGAAGGAAGGAAGTTTCTCCCGATTTGTTTCGTTTTGAGATACGGGCCGTAGTAGCGTTTTCTTGTGTTGCCTTAAGTCTCGGAGGTTTCTTCTTCTTCTTCTTTGATGTTTTTTAGTCGAGGTCTGTGGCGTAAGGTGGACCAGTTTGTAGGTTTTTTTTTATGTAGTGGCGTGGAATTTACCGTTATCGTATTTTTAACTGGCGAGATTTTTAATAAAACTCGATTTTTCATAATCTTCGCAGAATTTTGAGCTTTCCCCTATGTATTCTACGGTAAAAATGTTCGGTTTTGGATTATCGTATACAGAGGAATTGATATATATATATATATATATATATATATATATATATATATATATATATGTATATATATATATATATATATATATATATATATATATATATATGTGTGTGTGTGTGTGTGTGTGTATATATATAATTTTGTTTGCAGTAAAGTCAGATATGGATTTAAGACAGCCTATGGCGATATCCACATCTCTGTATTGTTGGAACGGAGGACAAATTTTTAACAGTCAATATTGTTTTCCTAACGTTCCTAATACGTAACAAACATTCTGTTTTAAAGATGAAAAACTCTCTTTTTGAAGCGTAATATCCTATTTATATGTGTCTCTATTTCATCATCATCACCCCCTTCCTGTTCTTTATCTTCTTGTTCGTCCCATTAGAGGAAAAACATTTGGCATTTTAGTATAAAATCCTATTTATTTCAATCTCTTGCTTCGACATCGTCACCTCCTTTCCTTCTTCTTGTTCTTCTCATTCGTTCGACTAAAAAAATTAAGAAACGAGCGTAAATCGAATTAATCGAAAGAAGAAGAAACGCAACTCCGACCGAGAAAGATGAAAATGAAACAAAACAAAATAGAAAATACAAACAAAAAGCTTTCATCCTTCGATTGAAACCCCTTTTGAACGCCTGAACTCGGCAAGACGGCGAAAGCGCCTAGGTATATAATTAAGGGCCCACCCTGGAAGATGCTTTCATCTCTCAAAATACTTTTCATTTATTTTTTTTGGCGGGTGGGGGGGTGGGCGGCCACTTTTTCATTAAGAATTCATGAGCACTTTCAGGGGGTGATATTTCCACCAACTTAGATTGCGTATTATGCAAAACTTCGCGAGAAGAGAGACGGCGATAGAAGTATTTCTGTCTCTCGTCTCTGTGCTTCCTCTTCGGTCCTTGTAAATGTATTCTTCCTCGGATGCTCTGAAGGGAGTGTTTAGTTGGGGGTTTCGTGTTTTGTGGAATGGGAAATGGAAGAGAAAGGAAGTGATGATCATAATAATAATAATAGTAATATCAATGTTAATATTAATAGTATTAATAGTGGTGAAGAAATCCACAATGGTGTAGGCGTGAATATATATTAAAAATAATTTTGAATATGTATATATATATATATATATATATATATATATATATATATATATATATAATATACATATATAATATATATATATATATATATATATATATATATAATATACATATATAATATATATATGTGTGTGTGTATATATATATACATACATACATACATACATACATACATACATATAAATATTCATCGACACCATTGTGAACTTCTTCACCACTTTAGTGACTCATACTCTTATGAGATTTTTATGAATAATAATAATAATAATAATAATAATAATAATAATAATAATAATAATAATAATAATAGTAATAATAATAACATAGGTAGTAGACCCTATTTCCAGCATGTAGTGTGAGTGCCCGTTGTGTCCATATTTGAATTAAAAAAAGATTCATATCAGTGCTTTCCAATTCTACATTTTTACAGATTACAACCTCGACTAAGTGACATCATATCTCACCTAACCACTCGGCCGATATTTTTCAAATTACGCAATAACGCCCGGGTGTGAAAAGTAAACACGCGCCTCAAATTACAGCGAAATTACACTCTGTAATTAACAATCTAACTCGAGCAAAGGGATACCCTCATTTCCCCGGGACATTCCGTCAAGCATCGTTCGCATTTCCGGGAAAATTTGCATATAAATAACAGCCCGAAAAAGTTGGGGCGAAATCGTTTGCAAATTTGTTATCGGTGCGAATTCTTAGAATTTTCATTTTTTTATTTTTTAGCTATTTCATTTGTTTTATATAGTTTTTATGAAATTTTGAAATTGCACATTTTTAACTTTTTATTAGGAATTACATTTTGATTACAGTAGGTACTGGGCTGTCGTGCAGTCCATGAATATATAATGAAATCGTTTACCAATTTGATATCTCAGAATATTACTTTTTTTATGGAGCTAATGTATTTTTTATATATGGCGTTATGAATTTTCTGAATTGTAATTTTTTTTTATCTGGGAATGACGGAAAACGGTAGGTACTGAATACTTTCATATCGTCATATAGTCAGTGAATATATAATGAGATAAATTTTGTGAATATTTTTGCATAATGATTTTTCCGTCCTAACGGATGAGATGAGATGCCACGCATATTTTATGTATTGTGATATTTTAAATCTTTTTCTCAGTAAAAAAAAAAAATGGGAGATTCTTTTTCAAGGGTTGTTTTAATAATCTCATTCATTTTAGATTCATTTTTCATAAGTTGCAGTGACTCTAGTTGTGCTCCATTTCTGCAGCCACCCATGTTTGTGGAAAGACCATGTTTTATTTATGTATTTCTATTTCTGTCACATACACGCCAATTTATATATATATTTTCTTTTATATAAGCACTCACGAACACAAACATGCACATCATCCATATATATTTTGTAACCTCAGATCACCTAAACGTCACTCTCCATTTTCCCCGTAGGGTGGTAGCGCCGTCAGTGCACCTCATGCGGTGCACTGTAGGCATTACTTAAGGTTCTTTGCAGCGTTCCACCGGCCCCTAGCTGCAACCACTTTCATTCCTTTTACTGTACTTCCATTCGTATTCTCTTTCTTCCTTCTTACTTTCCTCAACCCTCTCCTAACAGTTGATTCATGGTGCAACTGCGAGGTTTTACACCTTTAATACCTTTTTACTGTCAATTTCCGTTTCAGCACTGAATGACCTTCAGGGTCCCAGCGCTTGGCCTCTCGCCTAAATTCAATATTCTATTCTCTGTTCTGTCTGTTACTTGCCACTTTGATCACCTGCCGTTTGTCTTCATTCTTAACGATATATGTCTCTCTGTCTCCTCTCTCTCTCTCTCTCTCTCTCTCTCTCTCTCTCTCTCATCTCCTCTCTCTCTCTCTCTCTCTCTCTCTCTCTTTGACTATAAACTAGCGCTGACTTTTATCGTTATAAAAGCGGTTGTAGTGACAAAAGGTGCTTTTTATTGATGGGGTTTCTCACTCTGTAGACAGTGTTGAACCAGAAAATGTATTAAAAATGGTAAAAAAATATATATTATACAGATTATAATGAATGCAATGCAAATGTTGGAAAAATAGTATGCAATATTTCATTGCAAATCATGTATCTTTCATTCTCAGAATATACAGTTATTATAATCTGGCCGCCTTCTGAAAATTTCCATTTCAGTAATTCTCTCTCTCTCTCTCTCTCTCTCTCTCTCTCTCTCTCTCTCTCTCTCTCTCTCTCTCTCTCTCTCTCCTTCTTCTTCTCTTTTTCTTCTTCTTCAATTCTATTGCATACTCCGAATATACACTTATTTAAAATCTGACTGCCTTTTGAAAATTACCATATCAGTAATTCTCTCTCTCTCTCTCTCTCTACTCTCTCTCTCTCTCTCTCTCTCTCTCTCCTCGTCTCTCTCTCTCTCTCCTCTCTTCTCTCTTCTTTTCTTTTCTTTCTCTTCTTCAATTCTGTTGCATACTCCGAATATGCACTTATTATATCTGATTGCCCTTTGAAAATAACCATTTCAGCAATATTCTCTCTCTCTCTCTCTCTCTCTCTCTCTCTTCTCTCTCTCTCTCTCTCTCTCTCTCTCTCTCTCTCCTTCTTCTTCTTCTTCTTCTTCTTCTTCTTCTTCTTCTTCTTCTTCTTCTTCTTCTTCTTCTCCTCATGAGAAACTTCGTAGGCACATTACGATTCCGAGCTCTTATGAAACTCATGAAATGGAACGCACCTCTCTTTAACCCAAATATGACTTCTCTATTTCACCCAGAGAGAGAGAGAGAGAGAGAGAGAGAGAGAGAGAGAGAGAGAGAGAGAGAGAGAGAGAGAGGGGAAAAGAAGTTCAGAACAGTATGTTGGCTTAAAGTTCATCTCTGGAGGAACATCCAGGGGGCCTTCACGCACATACGAAAACGCTCTTTGCCTCATGTTATGAGTTTGCTTTCTCTCTCTCTCTCTCTCTCTCTCTCTCTCGTCTCTCTCTCCTCTCTCTCTCTCTCTACACACACACATACAGGGCCCCCCGCATTTGCATACGAAAGAATGCTCGCCGAATAAATGACGAAATCTGTGTGTGTGTGTGTTGTGTGTGTGTGTGTTCCGAACGCCAGAGGTCTGGATTATGGCGAAGGAACTTTTTCTGGCTGGCTTATGCAGATGGAGAACCTAACGTCCTTTTTAGCCGCGATATTCCATTTCGGAGTACGTTTTTTTATATTTTTCGTGGGGCATGGGAAATTTGATTTGCAGGTGGGTAAGGTGCGTGGTGTTGTGTTTTTAATATAGACGCGCGCACAACATATGTATGTTTGTGTGTGTAGTATATACTGTGTGGATATATATATTATATATTATATATATATATATATATATATATATATATATATATATATATATATCCACAACAGTATATACACACATATATATACACACACACACGCACACGGAAATTGGAGTAAACGGAAAGGCGTTCTTCTTTCTTTATCCATTTATTAATAAATCGACGTTTCATATCTCTTGATACATTTTCCAGGCTGGAAAAGCGAATGAACTTCAACATTAATTGTGTGTAAACAGTAAAAGGTATATATACGCATTATATACTTGTTATCACCATGTTAGAGGACAATTAAAAAAAAAAGGACAACCTTAAAAAAACAGTTAAAAGATATTTAAAAAAAACATATATACATATAAATATAAATATATATATATACGTATATATCTTCTTCTTCTTTATCTTCAGCTTTTCCCATCTTTATATGGGGTCGCTGTTTTATTATTAGACTTCTCCATCTTCTGCGATCATGCAGCATTACCTCACTCACGTTCTTCTCCTGCATGTCCCTGTTAATTGTGTCTCTCCATCTCATTCTTGGTCTACCTCTCCTCCTTGTTCCAGGCACTTCCATATTCATGGTTCTTTTACATACAGAATCCCTCCTCTCTTCTCATAACATGTCCAAACCATTGTAATCGTCTCTGTTGCAGCTTCTTTGATATTTCTGTAACTTTCCACCGTCCCTCTTATGAAGTCATTCCTTATCCTGTCTCTTCTTGTCACTCCGCACATCCAACGCAGCATTCTCATTTCTGCCACTTCCATCTTTCTCTCTTGTGCTTTCTTCATAGGCCATGTTTCACAACTATACATCAACGCAGGTCTGACAATGCTCTTGTACATTTTTCCCTTCATCTTTACATTAAATCTTTTGTCACATAACACACCTGATGTTTTCCTCCAATTGCACCAAGCTGATTGTATTCTGTGATATATACGTCTATATATACATATATAAATTCTCTCTCTCTCTCTGTATATATATATATATATATGTATATATATATATATATATATATATATATATATAATATATATATATATATATATATATGTGTGTGTGTGTGTGTGTGTGTGTGTGTGTGTGTGTGTGTGTGTGTGTGTAGGCTATGCAGAGAGAGAGAGGAGAGAGAATAATGTCTAGGTAAACAGAGACAGGGCACCAAGCAATAAAATGCATAAACAAAGTCGGGTACACAAAGGGCAGCGGTTACAGCGATGGAAGGTTCACTTGTGAGCATCGCAAATAGTGTAATAAAACTTTGATTGCTCCATATTCTGCGCAATAACTGTCGATAGCTACGCCCCTTTCATCTCACAATGATACAGTATTGAATGATGTGTGTGTGTGTAAAGCTCTAATGGTATGTGTTTGTTTATGTGTATATATATTATATATATATACATATATATATATATATATATATATATATATATATATATATATATATATATATATATATATATATATATATATATATTTTATATTTATATATTATATATATATACATATATATATATATATATATATATATATATATATATATAATATATATATATATATATATATGCTTGGGCCACTTTTACTGTAAAATTCTTCAGTGTTTAACACATCATTTAGCTTTCCAAAGTGGTCATCATTAGCGCGTTGTATCTCTGTATACATACTGCGCCACTAACCTCTTGCGTGCAATATGCTTGGGCCACTTTTACTGTAAAATTCTTCACTGTTTAACACATCATTTAGCTTTCCAAAGTGGTCATCATTAGCGCGTTGTATCCCTGTATACATACTGCGCCACTAACCTCTTGCGTGCAATATGCTTGGGCCACTTTTACTGTAAAATTCTTCAGTGTTTAACACATCATTTAGCTTTCCAAAGTGGTCAACGTTAGCGTGTTATATCCCTGTATACATACTGCGCCACTAACCTCTTGTCTTGCACGCTCTCGCTTGCGTCCTGGGTATCGAAACCCATCTGTTGGAATACTTCTTTCATGTTATCTAGCCAACTCTTATTAGGTATTATTTTTGTAATTACTCTCTTCGGTTCTTATTTATTCTCTCTTTCAGCAATTTCTTGTTCACATGAATTTTCATTGTTCTCTTCCAAACATTCAAAATCAAGAACAGTCCTCTGCAATGCCTTTTAGTTTTCTGAAAAGAAAACTATTGTGCCGACTTTGTCTGTCCGTCAGCACCTTTTTCTGTCCGCACTTTTTCTGTCCGGCCTCAGATCTTAAAAACTACTGAGGCTAGAGGGCTGCAAATTGGTATGTTGATCAGCCACCCTACAATCATCAAACATACCAAAATGCAGCCTCTTAGCCTCAGTGTTTTTTTTTTTTATTTAAGCTTAAAATTAGCCATAATCGTGAGTCCGGCAACGATATAGGCCCAGGCCACCCACCGGGTCGTGGTTAAAGTTTCATGGGCCCAGGCTCAGACAGCATTATACCGAGACCACCGAAAGTTAGATCTGTTTTCGGTGGGCGTTGATTATACGATGTACAGAAGACTTGATTGCGCCGAAATTTTTTACTCGTTAACTATCTCCAACATACACTTAACCTTTTGCCAGAAATTTTTCCCCTTTCTAATCCCTTCTCAGATTTGGCACCCTCCTTCTGACTCTCCCTACATCGCCCATAAAACCAATTAGCCAGGCCTCTAAGCTGAGCGTCTCTTGAACAAAGAATTCACTTGGAATTTTTCATTCATCAACTACCGAATCGAAGATGAACTTCCTGCCCAGAAAATTTCTACAATAGCGCCCTCATATAGATTTAATAGAGCTGTCATCAGTCGCGCACTGATCTCGTTCCAAAAACGCAGTGTGCCACCAGCATATATTTTGCTTGAAATCTAGGCTGCCTGGGTAATATTGCCCATTCTTCCTAGTATTTATATACCTTTCCCTACCAACCAATCTCCTTACGTGCTCTCCAAATGTTTTGAATAAACTCCTTTCCTACGTTATTTTTATTACCATCTCTCTTTGTTGTAATCCTACATTATTCATTGTTACTCCCAACGTCTACTACGTAAACATTAATTTTCGCCTCTACGGTGTATACACTTAATCTTCCAATTAACACCTTCCCAGAACTCTCTTCAGAGTGTGCTAATTACATCACCTCCGTATAATTCCTAGCTACACCTAGATACCGTTTCCCTTGCGCAAAAGAACAAATATTCGCTCATTTTCATCCCTTTGATGCATTCCTCTGAAACGGCGTCTAATATACTCAGTACCTGAATGGACATCACCCTTGTGATTCCATCAGTTCCCGTTGGCGTTCCATTCTCGGACCGTTTTAATTACCGCCCTCACGATCTTGGACGGGGGCGCCTTTATAAATATTCTCAAGTTATATAAACCCCATTTTTACTCCGTCTGTCTCGCTTGTATTGAAAATGCTCTTTCTATAAGGAAAAGAGAAGATATTAACTTCGTCTGTCCCTTTGACCATATGTTTATCAATCTTTCTCTCAGTCTTCCTCAATGCTTATGCATACGTTCTTCTGTGACTCATGTTTAAACTGGCAAAGCTTCTCGTTTTCTGTTTTTAGTTTTTTGAAAAAAGGATACTAATACATAATCATTTTTTTGGATCATGCATACTAAGAGTAAATCCGGCTTAAACGGCATTTACAAGGGACTCAAAGCTGTTCATTTCCGGTACTTTAAACCTACCAGATATTCCACCTCTTTCCGTTACACATACTAGAATATTGAAATTCACATCATATATATATATATATATATATATATATATATATATATATATATATATATATATATATATATATATATATATACACATACTATCTTTCTGCTCTTTTTAGTTTTCTGTAAAAGAAAACTAATGAGATGGCTATCTGTCTGTCCGTCCGGTCTTTGTCTGTCCGCCCTCAGATCTTAAAAACTACTGAGGCTAGAGGGCTGCAAATTGGTATGCTGATCATCCACCCTCCAATTATCAAGCATACCAAATTGCAGCCCTCTAGCCTCAGGAGTTTTTATTTTACTTAAGGTTTTTATTTTACTTAAAGTTAGCCATGATCGTGCGTCTGGCACCGCTATAGGTGCCAACAACACAACCACCACCGGGCCGTGGCTGAGAGTTTCATGGGCCGCGGCTGAGAGTTTCATACAACATAATACGCCGTCGTTATTAAAGATGAATATCCCATTTCGCAGAATTTAATTTTATTGATGAAATAATTTGCAATATACTTGGCACCACGACTCTCTCTCTCTCTCTCTCTCTCTCTCTCTCTCTCTCTCTCTCTCTCTCTCTCTCCTTATATGACTTTTTTTGCCGTCGTTAATGAAGATGATTGTTCTGTTTCACGGAATTTCGTTTTACTGATAAAATAATTTGCAGTATACTTGCATCACTGTTATGTCTCTCTCTCTCTCTCTCTCTCTCTCTCTCTCTCTCTCTCTCTCTCTCTCTCTCTCTCTCTCTCTCTCTCCATGACTTTTTTTGCCGTCGTTAATATAGATGATTATTCTGTTGCACGGAATATCGTTTCATTGATAAAATAATTTGCAGTATACTTCCACCACTATTATGTCTCTCTCTCTCTCTCTCTCTCTCTCTCTCTCTCTCTCTCTCTCTCTCTCTCTCTCTTTCTCATATGACTTTTTTTGCCGTCGTTAATAAAGATGATTATTCTGTTTCACGGAATTCGTTTTATTGATAAAATAATTTGCAGTATGCTTGCACCACTATTATGTCTCTCTCTCTCTCTCTCTCTCTCTCTCTCTCTCTCTCTCTCTCTCTCTCTCTCTCTCTCTCTCTCTCTCTTTCTCTCTCCCTGTCTGACTAACTGTGTTAAGGCAACAGACATTTCCTAAAGTTCAAATGGGAATCTTATTTGATTTGCCAGAGTTTTGGAGCCAGCGTGTTTGGCGAGTGTACTCGACGTGACGAGTTTCTTTTCATTTTCCTTTCATTTTGTTCCCAAGAAAAAGCAATTGCGAGACTGCGAGGCTCCAAAAGGAAAGGTTAAACAGGCGACAGCGTTGAAGGGTATTGAAACATCAGGCGTATTGCCACGTTTCTGTTGATTATTATTGTTATTATTATTTTTTTTTTTGGTCTATCACAGTCATCCTATTCGACTGGGTGGTTTTTACAGTGTGGGGTTCCTTCCGGGTTGCATCCTGCCTCCTCAGGAGTCCACCACTTTTCTCACTATGTGAGCTGTGTCTAGTAGCACACTCTTCTGCGTGAGTCCTGGAGCTACTTCGGCGTCTAGTTTTTCCAGATTCCTTTTCAGGGATCTTGGGATCGTGCCTAGTGTTCCTATGCTTATGGGTACAATTTCCACTGGCATATTCCGTATCCTTATTATTATCATTATTATTATTATGATGAGCGAGGCGCCCTTCGAGACAATCCCCCGACTACGACAGAAAGAGTAGATAATGACATCATTCATCCGCAGCCCAATAGCAGCCAAACTACCGATGATGTCAGCCGGCATGACATCACGCAACGGCAGGCCAATGGGAACGCTGGAATGAATGACATTCCCAGGTTGCGAAGATCTGTCAGGATCGAGCTTCGCCGCAGAAATTTGGCTTGAAGTTCGCTGACTGCAACCAATCAGAATTCGCCATCCATGACCCCCCGCTGAAGCCCGTGTATAAATTCAGAAGGACCTATGCAATCTGCCAGTCCTCTACTAGCTCCCGCTGGAGAATGACAGAAGAGTCTGTCGAAACGCGTCGCGGCAACAATTGTATATAACTAACTGTATAGAATATATAAAGAAGCAGAATCCAGATTTTGACTTTTCCCCCATGAAATGACAAATATAGGCGAGCTGTTAGCACGCACCTCCACTGAAGAGAAGTCCGCAATAAGGAAAATAGAAAAAGTCTTCTACAAAATAAATGCAGCTGAAGCAGCAATAATATTCATTAGAACCTGTTTAAAAGAGGGTCTGCTGCCAAATTATATTATTATTATTATTATTATTATTATTATTATTATAATGATTATTATTATTATTATTATTATTATTATTATTATTATTATTATTATTATTATTGTTCAGAAGATGGAACATATTCATATGGAACAAGCCCACCACAGGGGCCACTGACATAAAATTCAAGCTTCCAAAGAATATTGTGGTGTTCAAGAGGAAGATATAAGAGGAGGTAAAGGGAAATAAAAAAAATAATAAAATAAAAAAGAAAAAACTAAATTCATAAATTAATAAATATAGATAAAAATAAAATGCGAGGAGAGTAACATTAGGGTAGCAGTGATGCCTGTTTGTAGGTAAGGTGGTTGTGTATACAAGGATGAGATTGTTGTGATTCCCATGTCTTAATCGTGCTTAGGGTGTCGTGTGCATAGGGATATGATTGTTATGCTCCCCATGTGTTAATTGTGCTTAGGCTGTCATGTGCATAAGAATAAAAGATTGTTATTATTCTTATGTGGTAATTGTGCTTAGGCTGTCGTGTACATAAGGATAAAAGATTGTTACTATTCCCATGTCGTGTACATAAAGATAAGAGATTGTTATTATTCCAATGTGTTCATCGTGCTTAGGCTGTCGTGTACATAAGGATAAGAGATTGTTTTATTCCAATGTGTTAATTGGGCTTAGGCTGTCGTGTACATAATGATATGATTGTTATCA
>JANJGK010000026.1:39472703-39475203 GCA_039081455.1 Macrobrachium rosenbergii | reverse complement strand
ACTTTATACATAATCTTGCAAAGAGTAAAGGGTCATTAATGCAAAAATTTACATTTTGATTGTATTTTAACTGGACAATTGTCGAGGGACTCAAAAAGTTCCCTTGGCGTTGGTAAACCAACAAAACGCATAAAACTATATAAAAAATATCTGCTAGCAAGGAATTATGGATGAAAATGCAATAAAGAAAGAAAGTATAGGAAAACGAACGATTCCTTGGCGTTGGCACACCAGCAAAAAATATAAAAATATATAAAAAAAGATCTGCTAGCAAGGAATTATGGATGAAAATGCAATAAAGAAAGTATAGGAAAACGAACGGTAAAGAAAGATATTGTTGAGAAATAACAAAAAAAGTTGGAAAAAGCTCACGTGGTCGGACAAGGCATGCATGTGAAATAAAACTACATTGCGGTTGGTTTTAATAAATGTTATCGCAATGACTGATTGATTTATGGGTACTAGAACTGGCGTCACAACATCCAGGTTATTGGTGGAAGAGCTCTGGGTGAACATGAAAATGGTCGTCCTAATAATCTTGGCTGTGATCACTGATGATCACTGCAGTGCCTGATGCAAGAATAGAGTTCTGAGTCATCTTCATTTATACAGAAATATATATATATATATATATATATATATATATATATATATATATATATATATATATATATATTTATATAATATATATATACATATATATATAATATATAAATATATATATATATATATATATATATATATATATATATATATACATATACATATACATACACACACACACATGTATATAAACACATATATACCCACACACACACACACACACACATATACACACACACACACACACACACAGACTTTCCACTTCCTATGCACCAAACTAATGTACTATTATACATAGGCTAACAAATACTAGTTCTTATAAAAAATTACACGAAGTACCTGTATTCATCTCTGTAATAATCACCACCAACGACATATAAAATACCAGTGACACCCCATGACGACTTTTCGGTATCTCTCTCTCTCTCTCTCTCTCTCTCTCTCTCTCTCTCTCTCTCTCTCTCTCTCTCTCTCTCTCTCTCTCTCTCTCGCTTTCACGTCCGTCCAGCATCTGACAGCGATGTAAAATGACAATAGACGTCTGTTACAGTGAAAAGAGGGTCGTCCCTGCTTTATTTTATTCTCACCCGTTCTTACATTCTTTCACGGAAGGGACGTGGAAGCAGTTCGATATTTCGGACGTTTATTACACGCTGCCCTTCAGCTATTATTTTTTTAAGGGGGTAGGGGGTAGGGGTTGATTTCTGATGTAGGGGTGTTTTTTTATGTAATTCGTGTTCCCGTTTGCAGTTGGAATATTTTTCGATTCGGAATAGTTTCCGTAGTGGGGTAGTGCCGTCAGTGTAGGCTACCTCTTGCGTTGCACTGCAGGCATTGCTCTAGGGTCTTTGCGGCGGGCCTTCGGCCCCTAGCTGCAACCTCTTTCATTTCCTTTACTGTACCTCCGTTCATATTCTCTTTCTTCCATCTGACTTTCCACCCTCTCTAACAGTTGTTTCACAGTGCACCTGAGAGTTTTTCCACCTGTTATACTTTTCAAACTTTCCTACTGTCAGTTTCCCTTTCAGCGCTGAATGACCTCGTAAGTCGCAGCGCTTGGCCTTTGGCCTAAATCCTATAATCTATTTTATTCTAGTTCTATTTTATCTAAAATCGTGTCTTTCATTCGAAATATTACTTACCAGTCGGTATTATAAACTTTCAGTTTCATTTAAAAAAAATTGGCATGATTTGCTTAGCTGGTTATGTGTTCGTCATGTCACCTCTCACTTTTGTAAAATGTCTACATGAATAAATAGATTTAAATGTTCTGTAATTGGCTTGAATCTTGATCTTCTGTTGCCAAATAAAAATAATAAAAGAAATTGCTATAAATTTAGCATTGCCCTTCACGGCAGAATTTAAAACACGGCCAAATGTTCTAGAAATCATTGACTCATTGTTTGTTCAACATTGGGATATTTTGTCTTCCAGATATTCATCCATATAGAAATTTTGTTTCCTTATTAGCAAATTGACTAGGTTCTTATTGAGCCTGCTCGTCGAAATAGTTTACAAAACAGGATTTAATTTCATTTACCTGTTAGCTACATTTTTAAAACCCAAGAGTAGATCTTGAATCATTTCTAGTAAAAGAAATTGAAAAATATTCTTCATGTTTTAATCCAGAAGTCTGATCAAACCAGTAA
The DNA here is from genome assembly GCA_039081455.1 of Macrobrachium rosenbergii. Lineage (NCBI taxonomy): Eukaryota > Metazoa > Arthropoda > Malacostraca > Decapoda > Palaemonidae > Macrobrachium > Macrobrachium rosenbergii. The sequence continues at coordinate 39,472,951 of JANJGK010000026.1, read as the reverse complement.
AGCGCATTTTCAAACTGGTGAAAAATATATTTCTGTCAGATATTTTCAGAACATACTCCACTCCCGTTCCCAAAGGTATGTCTTGAAGGATTACTAGTAAAAAAAAAAAACAATATAAATTATTCTGATTCTAATCTAAAAGACAGTTCAAACCCGTGAACTAAATCTTCAGTATCGTATCTATTTCAAACTGTCAGAAAATATATATCCGTCAGATATTTTCAGAACAGATTCCCCGCCTTCCTTTA
>JANJGK010000026.1:39453041-39472603 GCA_039081455.1 Macrobrachium rosenbergii | reverse complement strand
TATGTATAACTGAATCACGAAAATATGGAACGTGATGAACATATAAATAAAGATAAAATCCACGAAGGAAACGGAAACACTGGAGTGCTGCGAGGCCTTTCGACACTATGTCCTTTACTTAGCACTATTCAAATACATGGGATATAATATCAACGACGAATATTTTAACGGAAGAAAGAAAAACGTTTTCAACGGCCTGTCCAAAACCTCAGCTGATTTACCATAGGCCTTAATATCCGATAACGAATATGAATGTGGAGTTGCATTACCTGACATCTGCCGCCAGTATATCTGAAAGTTTTCTACTCTCCGTTTTAGTTTTTTTTTTTTTTTAGTCTTTCAGCTTGACTGAGTTCGAAAGTACTATAAAACTTTCAAATGAGCTACGTTGTGCGTGGGAATAATGGGAATAATAGGTTTCAAGGGATTATTTTTATCATTTTACTTTTAAAGGATTGTTTATTATCATTTTGTTCGCTCGTAAAATCCATTTGATGATTCTTGGTAAAATTTTTGCTGAAAATACTGTACCTTTAATTCAGTATTACATTATCTGTCTCTAAAAGATTACAGTTATTCTAATTGTTAAATTATTGTTATTTACTTTAAAAATACTCATAGTCTTGAAATAGAGAAACAAATCCACAGTTATATATATAAATATATATATATATATATATATATATATATATATATATATATATATATATATATATTATATATATATATATATATGTGTGTGTGTGTGTTTCTCTATTATTATTATTATTATTATTATTATTATTATTATTATTATTATTATTATTATTATTATTATTATTATTATCAGCCACTCCCAAATTCTAATAGCGATTAGGCCCAGAAGGTCTCAACGCATCCGGGACCGACTTCGTCACCAACCCGCGACCAACCAAAACGCGGCTGAATAACCAACCTGGCAACTGTACACCCACTGCCCCACCCACGCTTGCTATTATTATTATTATTATTATTATTATTATTATTATTATTATTATTATTAAAAATAAGACCATGATGGGGGAAGAAAGGTTTTGGAGCGCCATCTACAATTCCAGCCACTCTTATAAATGAGAGGTGATTGAGGCACGCCAATTCCGAAAACTCAAAATGGGTTACTTTCAAATCCAATTTCCATATACCTGCAGTTGAATCCTGGAGTACTGGCAATAACGAGAATTCCATTTGCTGAATAGTTGAACTTTTAAACCAATTATTATGCTGGCAATGATTAAAACTTTTGTGTGTTTATCTAGACTGAAATAAAAAAAAAAACTTTTCAAACAGTAAGTTCTGATTAACTTTGGGTAGGTAAGGACGACGGTTTAAAAAGTGAAAATGAGAATTGCGTTTGCTGAATAGCTGAACTTATAATGACATTATTACGGTGGAAAAGATTAACGTTTTTATGCTTATTTCGTCCGGTATCAAAAACGTTTTTCTGTTCTATTTTGCAACTTTGCTTGTTGCGTAAGAAAGAAGATATAAAAGCAATTACTCCTCCGCAGATTTTATTTCTATTGGTCCAATATTAAATTTTCTGCGTAAAAAAAACAATTTGTCTATACAGCGTACCAGCGTTTACCTTGCGGCCACAAATTGTGTTTTGGAAATACTTTATTTATTTTTTTTTTCCGAAAACGCGCATGATATGAATTCCAAAACCACAACAACAAAGGCGTATAACAAATTTACAGCTTTTCATGAAAATGCCTCCGAGCCTTTATTTCCTAGATGAATGAACCCGTGTCATCAGGCGAGAACTGAGCGAAAATAATAATTTCAATTAAATACTGCCTAAAACAATTTTGAAAATACGCGCGCGCACGCACACACACACACACGCACAGTTTAAAAAAAACAAAAACTAACAGATTAGAGTATTCTCGCAACCCCGCTGTTTCCAGATTTTGCATTTCCAGGGCACAAAGTAAATGAAGGTAATGTAATTCCAGCAATTATTTTTTTCTTTCTGTTTTTCACGGTGGGGAAACACGAATATTTCTGCTACTGTAAAAAAACTGAAATAGTATGAAAAACGGAGTCTGTGAATATTTAGTTCTAAACATTCACAGAGTGAATATTGAGTGTAAGTACTGGGCGTTTGTTTCTCATTGCAACAGACCTTAATTATGAAAATAGTTGTTCGGTGAATATTTCGTATAAAAAAAACTTTAACAGAAAGTCAAATAATTTCTTTTTCAAGTTAAGAAATGTACTGTGAAACATTTTTATTTTTAAGTTCACTTGCACTGGCCTTGGTGAATCATGTTTTATGCTTATTTATTTGATTAAATGCAATAATTTAGGTAAAAATTAAACTGCGCCAGAATTTCTTCAACATAAAGAGTTACTTTGTTCATTGCAATATATATATTCTACCTGTCATAAGCCAGCATTATCCATTTAATTAATCAACAGCAACCAACCAGTAATAATCTCTTAATCTTTCGAGTACGTGTTAGTTATGATCAAGTTTTCCACTGGAAACATTAAATCCGATTTCTGGAAATCAAAAATGCTGGGCAATGTAATTGAAGCAACTATCTTAACAGGAGAGAGAGAGAGAGAGAGAGAGAGAGAGAGGAACGATTTAGGCGCATATCATGCAATCTCGTTTAAATCATACGCGTATTATCTTTGAAAGCAGTTTTAATAATGTGCTTACAGTTTTTCTATTTATTTATCAATCTGTCAATTTATTTTTTCTCACTTAATAATTGGTCTATTCTTTCTGCATTGCCCATTACCTTCTATAGCTTGTTTCTAATGAACACCAAATTCTTTGGAAGCTTGAATTTCAAGTCGATGGCCCCTGTTGGCTTGTTCCTTATGAATAGGGTTTATCTCCTGGATAATAATAATAATAATAATAATAATAATAATAATAATAATAATAATAATAATAATAATAATAATAATAATAATATTCTTTGGAAGCTTGAATTTCAAGTCAATGACCCCTGTTGGCTTGTTCCTTATGAATAGGGTTTATCTTCTGGATAATAATAATGATAATAATAATAATAATAATAATAATAATAATAATAATAATAATAATAATAATAATAATAATAATAATAATAATGGCTAAGACATACACAAAAAGAATCATTTCTGAACAGCCTAAAATTTCCTTATTCTCTGAGAGAATACAACAACATTATCTGTTGCAGTGTCGCAATATACCTCGAACAGCAGACCCTCTTCCCTTCAGGCTGCAGTTAATCTATTGCAACGACTCATTACGACCTCGAGTCTCGCCGAACTTTCTTCATTCCCACGAGAAATCCCGTCTTCCGGCTTGCATAACGATCATAGTGAAGGCGAACTCTCACCTTTATAGGACTTCGTACGACTTGTGTTTAAAAAAAAAAAAAAATGTAACAAATGCGCCGAAGTTTCTTCGGCGCAATCGAGTTTTCTGTACAGCGCATAATCACGGCCACCGAAAATAGATCTATCTTTAGGTGGTCTCGGTGTAATGCTGTATGACCCGCGGCCCATGAAACTCTCAGCCGGCCGTGGTGTAATGCTGTTTGACCCGCGGCCCATGAAACTCTCAGCCGGTGGCCTGGGTTGTTGCGTTGCCAGAAGCACGATTATGGCTAACTTTAACCTTAGATTAAATAAAAACCACTGAGGCTAGAGGGCTGCAATTTGGAATGTCTGATGATTTGGGGGTGGATGACCAACTTACCAATTTGCAGCCTTCTAGCCTCAGTAGTTTTTAAGGTCTGAGGGAGGATAGAAAAAGTGCGGACAGAATAAAGTGAGGACGGACAGACAAAGCCGGTACAATAGTTTTCTTTTAGAGAAAAGTAAAAATGAGTTGTAGTGACGCAGGATAATGTCTTCCCCAGGCAGAGAAAAATGGGGGATTAGTTTCATGTTACAAGAAGGAGTCATGAATTCTTTCTGGTTGTCGTAATCTGGGGGATTATCTGCCAGTGGGTAGAACATTTATAATAAAAACATTAATCCTCCTTTATCTTCGTTGTTATTATTTTCAAAGTTATTCAAGTTGGATGAAGTGCGCAGCGAAGAGTATTATGGAGCATCTAAAACACACACAAAAAAAAACAAAAAAGTTATTGACAATATTGCTTGGGATTTTTGAATATTTTTTTTTTCTATTTCGCCTCAGAGATAAACAAATTCTATCTGCAGTTTCATGTGACATTCAATAGCTTTAGAAGAAAAACAGCGAGATAAATTTTGTCTCGCAACATTATTTCAGTGACACTGAAGATATTACCACCATGAATTGGCTGCTGGAATTGTACAGAATATTTATTTATCTCCTGACCTCTGTATTGAAATGATAAGTATGAAAATTTTAGCAAATAATTATTGACGGTTTTACGGCTTGGTCCAAGTATTAAAGACACCTCCTTAAAAATATTAACCAGTCATAAACTTTCAGTGATCGCCAAGAAAAAAATAAATATTCAATTTTGACCGTCTCTCTCTTCATACAAATATTTATGAAACAAAGAATCACTCACTCGGCTTCGACCACTTTCCCGAACAGTTCACCTTTCTAATTTTCCACTGACCTGCATCGCCGATACACAAGAGGGTGATATATGCCCAAAATTTCCCCTGCATAATATTTCAATGTATATACACTTCATTTGGCATTCTAAAACCGTCACTCTCATTTCAGCGGCCGGAGACACTCCTGATGAAATTACTGCTGTAACATTAGCCTAATTATCTACATCTGACACTTCAAATTCTAAATGCCGGGAGTCCTAATCGGGTTTTCACTTCGACGTAGGTTAATTCGATCAGCGATAAATCAAATTTTACGGACGGCCGAACAGCAAATGAAGAGGAAGACCTGCGGGTTTTGATCATATTTGGGATATATGCTTCCGCCTTGTATTGTTATGTATGTGTTTCTAGTAAGGCGTTCTATAAATGGGAGCAGGAGAAAGGTAATTTGGTCTGAAAAAAAGAATTAAATAATGGCAAATGCCTAAGACTCTGGCGCTGTATCTGTTCATAGCGCTCCTTTCCATATACTGGGAGCAGGAGAGAGTTACTGGAACTGAAACAAGCAAAAAATGCGCCGAAGTTTCTTCGGCGCAATCGAGTTTTCTGTAAGGCGAATAATCAAGGCCACCGAAAATAATCTATCTTTCGGTGGTCTCGGCATAATGCTGTATGAGCCGCGGCCCATGAAACTTTAACCACTGCCCGGTGGTGGTCTATCCTATATCGTTGCCAGAAGCACGATTATGGCTATATTTAACCTTAAATAAAATAAAATCTACTGAGGCTAGAGGGCTGCAATTTAGTATGCTTGATGATTGGAGAGTGGATGATCAACATACCAATTTGCAGCCCTCTAGCCTTAATAGTTTTTAAAATCTGGGGGCGGACAGAAAAAAGTGCGGACGGACAGACAGAGCCGGCACAATAGTTTTCTTTTCTGAAAACTGAAAATGATTAAACTGCGCAAATGCCTGAGACTCGAAAGTAAATCAAACTGGAGGTCTGTCATGTATCTCTACAATTCCCAATTCAATAGGTTTGTGTTGGTTACTATAGTAAAGTAATGAATGAGGCAAATAATGAATATATGTCTGTTTTTCGTGTTGGTTACTATAGTAAAGTGATGAATAAGGCAAACAATGAATATTTATCACTGGTTTTAAGTCTCAAATAAAAGTATATTGAAAAAAAAAATCAAAAACGAGTTTTTAAAAGAAGGATCCCAATTTGAACCCTTCCAAATGTATGAAACTTTGACTAGAGTAGGTTAGGTCAGGCTAGGTTAAGTAAAAGCTAGGCAAGGCTGCATCCCTGTTGAAATAATGTCTTTGACCTGCCCATAAACAGGCCGCGACCAAAACCAGAACTTCGAATAATTATATAATACAGAAAAATAAACATATAATCATTCCTCTAATGTCTGGATACAATAGAACAATCTCTTAAAAACAATATAAAATGTGCGTATAAGGGTTTCATGGTCTTGCAGCTAAACTGAGGTGTCACAGAAAATTAAATAAAAAAAATGTAAGTACTCAAAGCTTAAACTAAACCCATAGATATAGCAGAATACTCTATAAAAAATGAATACTCTCTAAAAAAAATAATAAAAAAAAAAATGTCCGTATAAGGGTTTCATGGTCATGCAGCTAAACTGAAGTGTGACAAGAAATTAGATTTAAAAATTAAAGAAGCCAAAGCTTAAACTAAACGCACAGATATAACAGAATACTCTCAAAAAAAAAAAAAACAAAAAAAAAAAAAAAAAAAAAAACAAAAAAAAAAAAAAACAGAATACTCTCTAAAAAAATAATGTGAAATTTTGTTTTGAGTTTCACCGCTTAGCAGCTGAACTAAAACGTGACAGGAAATTAAATAAAAAAAAATTTAAAGTAGTCAAAGCTTAAACTAAACGCACAGATACAAAGGAAGTTTATCAGATCTAGAAGTAGAAGCTCGACTGACCTTTCGCTGTGACTTGGCACTTTTACTCTGTTAGATGTTTAGAGTCTCAGTCACTCCAGGCACTTGTTTTGATGGATCTACGGCAACACCTGTAAAGGAAATAAATTTATAGTAGTGGTTTTTAACTTTTTCAATGTACGCACCCCTTCCATATCAGCAGTCAGCTCTCGCACCCCCTGAATAATAATAATAATAATAATAATAATAATAATAATAATAATAATAATAATAATAATAATAATAATAATAATAATAATAATAATGCTAAGAGATTCACAATTTCGTGAAAATCAATGTGTAACAAAAATCCGCAATTATGTAGTAAATATATTACTATGTAAAATAAACAAAGACTAAAGTCTTTGTTTATTTTACATAGTAATATATTTACTATATAACTGCGGATTTTTATTACACAATAATAATAATAATAATAATAATAATAATAATAATAATAATAATAATAATAATAATAATAATAATAATAATATTATTATTATTATTATTATTATTTATTTATTTTATTTTTATTTCTTTAGCAGAAAAAAATAACATGCGTATATAAAAATATATTTAGCTATAATTATTCAAAAGCATCCTCGCACCCCTTAGGAACCGGCTTCGCACGCCCTAGGGGTGCGAGCACCCCTGGTTAAGAACCACTGATTTACCGGATGATTATGTTCTTCAGACTAATGATAGATGACGCTAAGCTATGCTTTGATTAATGGCTTATGAGCCCTAACATTTCTAAATATATTCAAAGAAATGCCTTTACTATCTTTCGAGCTAACTGCACTACAGTAATGACATTTGTATTCATAAATACCTGATAATTGCCGTTTATTTGGTATCACATAATTGAAAATAAAAATATAAATATAAATATCTGAAGATGGATTTTTGTTAAAACACGAACTCTTCGTTTCAGTGAAGTAGAATCTTCTCAATAGCTTAGATATTTTTTTTTCCAGATTGAATCTTTACTCACTAGGAAACACAATAAGAAAATACAACGCTGCTGTTATTGGTGGGTATTGTAGGTTTTAGAAATGAAAACTTTCGTAGCTTTTTTAGTTTTCTGAAAAGAAAACTGTTGTGCCGGCTTTGTCTGTCCGTCCACACTTATTTCTGTCCGCCCTCAGATCTCAAATACCACAGAGGCTAGAGGGCTGCAAATTGGTATGTTGATCATCCACCCCCCAATCATCAAACATACCAAATTGCAGTCCTCTAGCCTCAGCAGTTTTTATTTTATTTAAGGTTAAAATTAGCCACAATGGTGCGTCTGGCAGCGATATAGGCCACGCCACCACCAGGCCGTGGTTATAGTTTCATGGGCCACGGCTCATACATCATTAGAACGAGACCACCGAAGGATAGATCTATTTTCGGTAGCCTTGATTATACGATGTATAGAAAATTTCTTCCGCACATTTTTTACTTTTTTTTGTATGCAAACGAGACGCCATACCGTTTAATCCACTGGGATTTAGCTCGACGCATTAGCCCACCCAAAGTCCAAAACATGTCACGCTTATAAGTGCCGGGACGAGTTCTGGACAGCGCAAACAAACAGTAGAGCGGACCTTTCAAAATTCAGATCGAGGAACGAAAGGGCTTCAGCTATTATTGGATTTAAAGCGGAATTGTTTGCGCTTCGTTGAGGAAAACAATTATTCTTGGGATAATTTTATGCTTTCATGAGGCGAAATAATCGTTAAATCATCTTTAAGATTAGTACTTGCCATCAAAGGATAATCAGATAATCTTTAAGACTTGTATAAACAATCAAAGGATAATCAGGCAATCTTTAAGACTAGTATTTTACAATCAACGTATGATCAGATAATCCACAAGACTAGCATTTACAATCAAAGGATAATCAGACAATCTTTAAGACTAGTATATACAATCAAAAGTATAATCAGATAATCTTTAAGGCTACTATTAACAATCAAAGGATAATCAGATAATCTTTAAGACTACTGTAGTATTTACAATCAAAGGATAATCAGACAATCTTTAAGACTAGTATATACAATCAAAGGATAATCAGATAATCTTAAAGACTAGTATTTACAATCAGAGGATAATCAGACAATCTTTAAGACTAGTATATACAATTGAAGGATAATCAGACAATCTTTAAGACCTAGTATATACAATCAAAGGATAATCAGATCACCTTTAAGACCAATATATACAATCAAAGGACAATCAGATTATCTTAAAGACTAGTATATACAATCAAAGGATCATCAGATCACCTTTAAGATAAGTATTTACAATCAAAGGAAGCGTTTACAGGCTTAAGCTTACCACTAACTCTTTCGTTCCTAAATTACTGGATTATTTTGATCTAATTTTGAACACAATTTCATTCTAAAAACCCCTAAATGACTCTCCTATGATACCTTAAAGAATGACCTTATCCAAGTAATGACCCCATACCTTTTAAATCAATAAAACATATATATATATATATATATATATATAAATATATATATATATATATAATCAGAAAGCTACAAACGTCCTTTAATATCCAATTCACTCTACCTCGGAAGTAATATATTTTCATATATGTTACCGAAGGGGAATTTTTAGTTGATAATAAGTCCACCGTCCCGTGGGATCGAACCAGCGACGGACGAGGAATCAGGACTACAGTGACACACTAACCAGTCGGCCGACTGGTTAGTGTGTCACTGTAGTCCTGATTCCTCAGCGACCGACTGGTTAGTGTGTCACTGTAGTCCTGATTCCTCGTCCGTCGCTGGTTCGATCCCACGGACGGTGGACTTATTATCAACTAAAAATTCCCCTTCGGTAACATATATGAAAATATATTACTTCCGAGGTAGAGTGAATTGGATATTAAAGGACGTTTGTAGCTTTCTGATTGTATATGAATCACGGTGATGTGATAAATAGTCATATATATATATATATATATATATACGCCTCTAGACCAGCCTTCACAGTTCGTGTATTTATTCAGACCCAAATGAGTTTAACGGGAGAAATCTCGCCCATTAGAGCAAGATGTTTTCCACCCTTTCGGACAAACACTAATGGTTATGGTTAGGGGGCCGAAATTACCTCGTTAGTGCAACACATGCAGCACATGTTTCAATGCGTTCACACAATCGGCGTGACGCCGGCTTCAGTTTCGGAAATTTTTTCAAATACTGTTGAAATACGGATTGTAGCTCGAGTTAAGCAGATCTCTAAGCCTGTGCATTTAAAATAGTCTAAGCCTGTGCATTTAAAATAGTCGGGACACAATGCAAGGTCCTTGATGGTACGGTAATAAATATAGGTCTTTAATTGAGTAGAACAGAGGTGCCAAACAGCATATACAGAAAGTATGATGTATATTCAAGATTAAGGTGACCTGTTAATAGCCTTCTGCGCAGACGCTTAAAGAGGCTAATGCTGTGAAAGATATCTCTCTCTCTCTCTCTCTCTCTCTCTCTCTTCTACAGTAAATCAAATTCTGATTTATTTAGTGAAGATATCTATAACCAATTCTTTATATCATTTGATGGTAATATTGCCTTGGTAGACCAACAAAACTCAACTAACTATTGGATAACATATTACGAGAGAGAGAGAGAGAGAGAGAGAGAGAGAGTCTGAATTTGTTTTAGAGCAGAAATAAAACATTTTATCAGACCAGGAATAGAACACCATTCTCGCTACCACCATCACGATATTTCTTTGTAGGCTGTTTTGAGAAAGAGAGAGAGAGAGAGAGAGAGAGAGAGAGTGTATGCTAATAAACCTTTACAATGCTTCAAGTGGCTGACATATGCTTTCTGTGACAACAGAGGTAAAATGGATAACACTTCGTTAGGATACAAATGCTTGTGATATAATTCAGTACTAAAATCTCTATTTCTTTTTGACTTGATTTAAAAGTAAATGAAGAATGTCAGGATTTGGTAACATTCTGGATGTAAAGTTTACCTCGGCGTAAACTAACTTGGCCAGAAGAGAGAGTTGCATTCGGAATTCTGACACGGACTCCCAAAAAGTTTTGAGGCACTACTACGAGTCGCCTCTTACGAAGTTTTACATTTCTTGAAGGAAAACAAATTCTGAGTTTCTCTCTCTCTCTCTCTCTCTCTCTCTCTGAAAGAGAAAAATGTTGACGACACTGAGAATGATTCTGTTTCTGATTTAATATAATGTTCTATTTCTGTTCGAAAACAAATTCAGACTCTCTCTCTCTCTCTCTCTCTCTCTCTCAAAGAGAAAAATGTTGACGACAGCGAGAATGATTCTGTTCTTGACTTAATATAATGTTCTATTTCTGCTCAAAAACAAATTCAGACTCTCTCTCTCTCTCTCTCTCAAAGAGAAAATTGTTGACGACAGCGAGAATGATTCTGTTTCTGATTTAATATAACGTTCTATTTCTGGTTCAAAATAAATTCGGACTCTCTCTCTCTCTCTCTCTCTCTCTCTCAAAGAAGCCTACAAAGAAAACTCGTGACGACAGAGAAAATGGCGTATTTCCGCTTTGATACAATGTCCTATTTCTGCTCCAAAACAAATTCAGACTCTCTCTCTCTCTCTCTCTCTCTCTCTCTGTGCCTCTGCTTTCATCTAATGTTCTATCTCTGCCCTGATATACCGTAACTGATTTCGACAAATATAAGCTCGTGGAGGCTGAAATGCACAATATATTATCCCTCTCGATTGCACTGTAGATCAGAGGTAAGCTCACTATTACTACTACAGTCAGATGGTTGCAATCCCAGCAGTGAAGGGAGACCGTCTTTATTCATTGGGACCTCGGCTTTATTGGATGCTGTGATAAGTTTCTCTTAAGATGAAGTGTTCTGGTAATTCATTTTGTATATTCATAATGTATGTATGGATGTATGTATGTATAATATATATATATATATATATATTATATATATATATATATATATATATACTGTATATATATATATATATTATATATATATATATATTGAATACGTACCAGCATCAGCTGGTACAGGATAAACTGGCGAAGACCCTGACAGCCTCATATTTAAAAGACATTCCATGACCTGACAGCCTCATGTTTAAAAGACATTTCATGATCCAGAAAACTACTATTTTATCCTCATACCTGTAATTATGGGAAGAGGTTAAGTTAACAGACTACGTCTGTACTATTTTGGCTTCTGGTCGGAGGCTTCGTCATTTACTTCATGACCAGGAAACTGGTTTCGTGGTTCCTGTTAATAATGAGGTTTGTTATTTGATCATTGTATCTCTTATAGCGAGAGCCACAAAAAATACATCCTTGTATTTTACTGTTATGGTTATAATTTTGAATTTCAAGTCAATGGCCCCTGCGGGCATGTTCCATATAAACAGGTTCATCTTATGAATAATAATAATAATAATAATAATAATAATAATAATAATAATAATAATAATTCCCCTTGATACTTGATTCCCTTCTTATAATTCGATTACTGCAGCGCCTATGCATAGTGAGAATCACTGTACAACAATTCAGTAATACTACCAGCTGCCGTCAGTGCACCTCACTGGGTGCACTGTAGGCATTACTAAAGGTTCTTTGCAGCGTCCCCCCGGCCCCTAACTGCAACCCCTTTCGTTCCTTTTACTGTACCTCCATTCATATTATCTTTCTTCTATCTTGCTATCCACCCTCTCCTAACAATTATTTCATAGCGCAACTGCGAGGTTTTCCTCCTGTTACACCTTCCAAACCTACCTGCTCTCAATTTCCTTTCTAGCGCTGAATGACCTCATAGGTCCCAGTGCTTGCCCTTTGGCCTAAACTATATTCCATTCCATTCCATCAACTTCAATCAAAACTAAAAGCGTATTGCATGTCAGTTCCCAGTTTAAAAAGATTGATTCCATCTCTCTTATAATTAATTGGAGCTGCATGTGATAACAACAAACTGAAACAAATATTCTGATTTAAAATCAAATCAAAATTGTCTACCATTAGTTATTGGCTTGTCTCGAGTTTCCAGATATTGTCAGTTTGTTTATTTCGGCGAAAGTGCACTTGTCATGTTGTTGATAACCTGCTATATGCAACCTGTCCGAATAACATCGTTTAATCTCGATAAATATCATGAATATGAAAACAATATTTGTTGAACTATAGCCTATTTCTCTCTGGGCTATATAACATGTCAGCCAAAAAATGCCAACGAACAAAATTATTTTGAATTAATGTGTTGGTAAGTCTAAATTAAATAATGGGAGAAGCCGAAGTCAAAGACTGAAGCTTGGTTTCGAATGCACACTAAATTCGTTTTCAATTTTGGGTCGTAATCTAACATCAGTCGGGAACAAATTCCACTGAACATTGAAAAGAAAAGTTGTAATTATCAACTTCTTTGAAAACCATCATCCACTAAAAATATTTGCAAGCAATGAAACTCGTAATATAAAATAGGCAATGTCGCATTGCTGGAAAATAGTCCAGCTGACTGTCAAATTTATCATAGCAACATTTTGCTGATTTACGTAACCTTTCACTATACAGTTTTGGCTTGAAATCAGTGTTGTATTACTCTGGTTTGCTCTTGGGCTGAGCCAGGAATTTTATAGTTTATATGATTATATATATATATATATATATATAATATATACTAATAATATATATATATATATATATATATATACATATATATATATGTATATATATATATATATATATATAGTAAACACCTGTATTGGGATCCTTCGGAAAAATACCGTAGAAGAAAACCAACCAGGAAAACCCAAGGGGTAAACAGCTGCGTAAATGCCTTGCAAATATTCATTAAACCAGCCAATAGCTCCGACCTTTGCTCAAGTTTAATTTCATTAAGTGGAAGAGTGGGTCCGGGTTTTTTTTTTTCTTTTTTTTTTACGATCTTAGGCGATTAGGTAGAGCTCTCCTTTTGCCGAACAGAACTCTCCTGAATAACCGCGTTTCTTTTACTGGCTCCCGAATTTTTCCAAGGAGACTATCCCCTGTTTGTATGGGGAAATTCATTTTGGTTTGATTTTTGGGTATACATTACCGCAGTTTGCATGCATGTGTGTACATATGTATGTACGAGTATGTATGTGTATATATATATATATATATATATATTTATTATATATATAATAAATATCTATATATATATATATATATATATATATATATAATTTATATATTACATATATTTATTTGTATATATATGTATATAAACATTTATATATTTCATATATATAATAGATGTACATATACATATAAATAAATATATAATATATTTAAATATATATATATTTAAATATATATATATATATATATATATATAAATAATGGGCGTGTGCACAAAATTTATAGATGCTGAAGATTTAGCATAACTTTTTAACACGGATGAATAACGCGCTGAATATTATTCACAGCCAACAACAGTCAGTATGTTAAGATATATGGACGGGTCCCTTGCGCCGAAAAGGAAGCACGCCAAAATATATGTTGATGAATGGTCAAGATATTGTTTAAATTTCATGAGCATTTTCCAAAATAATGATGTATCAATTCCTCCCGCATAATAATCGTATTTTGCTTGGTAATAATGTATACCAATAAATTTGTTGTGAAATATTGCCGACTTGACAGATTTTTACCAAGAAATATTTGTTCCTGTTGTCGAGAGTCATCAATTCTCACTTATCTTCTTCGTTTTAACGTGCCTTTTTTTCCCATTTTTATATGGGGTAAGCACGATGCCTTCCTTTGAAGGACTTTGATTTGGCGGTGGGGTAGGCCGTAGCCTCGATCGGCTGCCCTTATTCGGGGAAAAACTTCGTAAACATAATGATAGTATAAATGTTTTTGCGATTCTTTTTCGAAAGATAATGAAGGAGAAGGTACTCAGAGCTATTTATTTTCTCTTAAATAAAGTAAATAAGTTGGGAAAATAACTAAACCTTTTTAAACAGGAAAAATTTTGGAATACCTAGAAAACACGCCATTGTTCTTTTGTTCTTTTAATTTTTGTGTATTTATTAAGATGCTATTTATCTTTAAAAGAACAGTGATGCCAGATCTATAATTATCTTGCCCTTAAACCTTCACAAAACAGTAAACTAATATAATTTCATAAAATCCATTTTTCGAAATACACACCATCACTCCATAAATTTCTCTAGAATTGGGCTTTTAGGAAACCATTTATTTTCCAATACTAGGCATTATTTTATTTTTCATGCCGCTATTTTTACCCAAAACCATTTACGTCCAAAAAAATATATATCCTTCACACCAATCTACCATGTCAGAGCTGAAAAAGTCATTATTTTGTGGAAAAAAAAAAAAACTCATCACGAGGATGAACAAAAAATGCGCCGAAGTTTCTTCGGCGCAATCGAATTTTCTGTACAGCCGCTACAGCGTATAATCAAGGCCACCGAAAATAGATCTATCTTTCGGTGGTCTCGGTATACTGCTATATGAGCCGCGACCCATGAAACCTTAACCACGGGTCGCTGGTGGCCTATTCTATATCGTTGCCAGAAGCACGATTATGGCTAACTTTAACCTTACGTAAAACAAAAACTACTGGGGCTAGAGGGCTGCAATTTGGTATGTTTGATGACTGGAGGGTGGATGATCAACTTACCAATTTGCAGCCCTCTAGCTTCAATCGTTTTTAAGATCTTAGGCGGACAGAAAAAGTGCGGACGGACAGACAAAGCCATAACTCAACAGTTTTCTTTTACAGAAAACTAAAAAGCGGTTGTTAATATATATGAATGTTTGTAGGGAGAGGTAAGCTTCACAGTATTGCCTGTTTACCTTAACAAATATTCATGACACTTAACAAATATTCATGACACTTCAACGTTGACTGACGTGTTATTAATTCAAGCGCATCACTGAAACAGACAAAAAGCTTTAAGGCATAAACTGATGATTGTTTACAACTAATATTTCATTTCTCTTGAAGTGAACAGCATGATTTGCAGAGACCATCTTTTTATTTAGACTTCGAATTAGCCGATACTTCTTTTTCTCTTTAGGTTATTTTTGTTAAAGAGCAACTGGACACATAGGTTTGGGAAAAATGATTCACATAATTAGCAGCTTTTAACAATATTAAATCTTCTCTGTGCTCTAACCTGTATCCAGAAATTAAAAGAATTGTCACTAATACATTACATTCTTAATTCATTTTGTATCGATTCGTATTGAGATAAACAATGTGTCTTATTTTATTCAAAACAATTTCAGATTAGACTGTTCCAACGGACCTCGTTTAGAAACTCTCTCAGGAGGCCAAACTCACTGACAAGGTCTTAAATAGGATATAATCAATGTTACACCAGTGAAAAACAAACAGAAGCAAGTCACACAAGTCACATAAATTCACTAACAGGATCATAAACAGGATAAATTTAATATTTATCAAACCACTGAAAAAACCAGATGCAAGTCAAATTAATTCACTAACAAGGTCATAAACAGGATATAATTAATGTTTATCAAACCAGTGAAAAAAACCAGATGCAAGTCAAATTAATTCACTAACAAGGTCATAAACAGGATATAATTAATGTTTATCAAACCAGTGAAAAAAACCAGATGCAAGTCAAATTAATTCACTAACAAGGTCATAAACAGGATACATTTAATATTATCACACAGTGAAGAAAAAACAGATGCGAATCAAATTAATTCATAACAAGGTCATAAACAGGATAATGAATATTTATCAAACCACTGAAAAAAAAAATGCGAGTCACATAAAATTACTAACACGATCATCAATAGGATATTATTAACATCTACATCACATCACCGAAAATCGTGAGATGTCTGCCACATAAAATCACTAACAAGGTCATAAATAGGCAATAAACAATGTCCACTAGACAAGTGAAAGAAAAAAAAACTTACAAGTCATACACCTCAAAAACATCTTTTAAGAACGAAGTCAAACTTTTATTCAAGAATGTTTAATTTCGCAGGGGTCTTTGAGCTTCGTGTTTCACGGGTGAAGACCTCGCTTGCTTGCAAAGCCTCCCCTGGGAAATGTCCCAGCCATGTTGTAAACGACTGAACAGGATTGGATTCGGGGAGAGAGCGTTCAGCGACCAGAAGAAAACTTAAACTGGCAAGGCGACTGTTTCCACTCGAATCGACTGTTTCCACTGTTTTGGACTCTGGAGGAAACTCGCCCTTCCCCCGAAAAGGGGTATATGGTGTATGAATACGCGTGAATTGGTCATATTTTGGCTCAAACTAATCCAGTTCGGTTGTTCTTTAATAAAAACAAAAAATTCCTGAAGAGAAAAGAAGTACAGACTGAATCTAAGTCTTAAGAAAACAAGTAAAAAATGCGCCGAAGTTTCTTCGGCGCAATCGAGTTTTCTGTACAGCGTATAATGCTGTATGAAACTCTCAGCCATGACCCATAAAACTCTCATCCGCGTCCCGTGAAACTTTCAACCACGGCCCGGTTGTGGCCTGTGTTACTGGCACCTATAGCGGTGCCAGACGCACGAGCATGGCTAACTTTAACCTTACATATGATAAAAAAAAAAAAAACTACTGAGCTAGAGGGCTGCACTTTAGTATGTTTGATGATTGGAGGGTGGATGATCAACATACCAATTTGCAGCCCTCTAGCCTCAGTAGTTTTTAAGATCTGAGGGCGGACAGAAAAACGTGCGGACGGACAGACCAAGCCAGCACAACAGTTTCCTTTTACAGAAAACTAAAAACCAGCAGTGAAAGGAATGTGAAATGGTTGGTGCTTTCAGAAGATACATTACTGATTAAGAATGGTGAAGAAAAGCTACAGAAAATAGTAAAAGACTTTTAGAGTGAGTAAATGTGAGCAGCAGGTTACGAAGGCAAGTGAAAACCAGTAAGATTGATTAATGAATATTCCCGTGGACGGCAGAGTAATAGAAGTGGATGATTTGCATAAGAATTTACTAGTAAACCTAACGGATGACGGGACAGAAGTCATATATACCGTTCCGGTCACAGAATAAGTGATGCTGGATAGCTAGCCGTGGTGTATGCAAATGAGGAGGGGAAGGGAATATGGAAAGTCCTGGCGGGAATGTATGAATGGGTTGTCCAGTGGACTCTCCTATATAGATGTGAAGTTTGGATGTTGGATGTGAATGAAAGAAAGAAATATGAAAAGGGCTGCGTCATGCATTCTGATGATATGAACAGATTTTCTTTTTATTTCACGTCTACATCATCAAAATCACAGCTCCTCCAGTGTTATTCACTTGCCCATAATTCATTTATTTAGGCTTTAATTACATATAATCTTCTTTAGGAACCAAAGTTTGATTTTTTACTTCTCTCTGTATGTATTCAATTCAAATTTAAATAAGATAAAAAAAAAAATATCATGGCAAAAAAATGTGAAATGTCTCTTTTTACACAAGGACCCAATGTTTGATTTTCTATTGCTCTACGTATGTATTCAATTCAAATTTAAATAACAAAAGTATTACGGCCAAAAATTGCGGAATGTCTCTCGTCTTACACAAGGAACCAATGTTTAATTTTGAACTGCTCTACGTATGTATTTAGTTCAAATTTAAATAACACTAATATGATGGCCAAAAATTACGGAAGGTCTCTCTTCTTACACAACGAACCAATGATTGATTTTCTACTGCTCTACGCATGAATTCAGTTCAAATTTAAATAACAAAAATACGATGGCCAAAAATTACGGAAGGTCTCTCCTCTTGCACAAGGAACCAACGTTTGATTTTCTACTGCTCTACGCATGAATTCTATTCAGATCTAAATATAAAGCGTATGATGACAAAACAAAACACGACCAGTCCCTTTTTACGCAATAAAACTGCCTCGCAAACGTTTCCGGCGGCCCCAAGAATTTATTCTCACGTTGCAGAAGTTTTCACAATCTCAGGCGATTGTCTCATCCCTAATTGAGTTTTTTGTCGGGCGGATACGACCTAAACTTTCCCTCGGAAAAGATCAGAAACTTCGGAGGCGGCGGAAAAAATTCTCTAGATTTCCACCGATGTTGAAGTGACTGATTTCTCTTGATAAATCTATTTAGATTAATGGCGTTTCCGTCAAAAAAGATTTTGGAAATTTTGAGAGCGATATCCAAGGTTTGTATATAACAGTAGTAATACTCTTAAAGGTATACCTGACATCAAATGTTCTTTATCAATTTTCAAGTGTATTGCCAATAACCATCAAAAAAGATTTGTGGAATTCTGTGAGCGCTGTCCAAGGTTCGTAATTGTAATATTCTTCAAGGTATATCTGACAATATTTTTTTTTATTAAATTTTCAATTCTATTACCAATTGCCCCCCCAAAAAATCTGTGGAATTCTGAGTGCAATATTCCAGTTTTGGGACCGTAATATTCTCCAAGGCATCTCTAACACAATTTTTTTTTTTATTAGATGTTGATTATATTACCAGTTACCATAAAAAAGATTTGTGAAATTATGAGACCAATGTTATTGTTTTAGACGTGCAATATTCTTCAAGGTATATCTAAAATCAATTTTTTTTTCATTTCAATTCTGTTAACAATTACCATCAAAAAGATTTGTTAAATTATAAGAACGATATATTTGTCTTAGAACTGTAATCTTCTTCAACGTATACCTAACATAAATTTTTTTTCTAATTCTAATTCTATTACTAATTAATACATTGTGAAGATAGCAATGTGAACTCCTTTAGGATTCCTATTTCCTGGCATATATATATATATATATATATATGTATATATATATACATACATATGTATAATATATAAATATGTATATTATATATATATATATATATAGATAGATAGATAGATAGATAGATAGATAGCTACAGTGGCAGATACAACCGGTCTGAGCACTCCTACATTTTAGTTTATGATAGTTATAGAGAAGATACGTTTAGTGCTACTAGAAATGCACAAGAACGTCAGAACACCATACTTATTTTCCATTAAAGTTCTATCATAAGACTTATGACAGAATGACCGGAGTAAAAGATCTTCCTTTCTTCCATGTATTAGTGCAAGGA
>JANJGK010000026.1:39443041-39450541 GCA_039081455.1 Macrobrachium rosenbergii | reverse complement strand
GCGAGAAGCAAACAGTAAGGATTTACGAGGCATAATCTCGTACATGGAAATTCACTCTATTAATATTCCCTTCATTTAAATAAATCATCTTCAGCGCCTCGAGAATACTGTACTCTTATGGACACCCTCTCTCTCTCTCTCTCTCTTCTCTCTCTCTCTCTCTCTCTCTCACTCTCTCTCTCTCTCTCTCTCTCTCTCTCTGCGGGCCCTCCCGATTTAATTGGCCCGGGATATTGAAGATGACTGACACTTTGCGACAACGTAAATTCCTAAAGGAAGTGTATAATGACTTCGCGAGTGGGCACCTGAATTACGAATGAATCGAAATCAGCTCGGTAAATGGGTCTTCCTTTGTGTATGGAATGAGCTTAGTTAATGATTTTGCATATTCTCTGTGAGCAGAGTTACTGTATATTCTGTGTGAGCAGAGTTAAAGGTTTTGCATATTCTGTACGAGCAGAGTTAAATATTTTCCTTATCCTGTATAAGCAGAGTTAAAGATCTTGCATATTCTGTATAAATAGAGTTACAGATTTTGCATATTCTGTATGAGCAGAGTTAAGGATTTTGCATATTGCGTGTAAGCAGAGTTAAATATTTTCCTTATCCTGTATAAGCAGAGTTAAAGATTTTGCATATTCCGCATAAACAGAGTTAGAGATTTGGCGTATTCTATATAAGTAGAGTTAAAGATTTTGCAAATTCTACATAAGCAAAGTTAAAGATTTGGCATATTCTATATAAGCAGGGTTGGAGATCTTGCATATTCTCTATCAGCAGAGTTAAAGATTTGGCATATTCTATATATGCAGAGTTAAAGATTTTGCATATTCTGTATAAACAGAGCTAAAGATTTGGCATATTCTATACAAGCAGAGTTAAAGATTTTGCATATTTTATATAAGCAGAGTTAGAGATTTTGCATATTCTATATCAGCAGGGTTGAAGATTTGGCATATTCTATATAAGCAGAGTTAAAGATCGGGCATATAACACAGTTAAAAATTTTGCATATTCTATATAACCAGAGTTACAGATTTTGCATATTCTATAAGCAGAGTTAAAGATTTTGAATGTCCTATAAAAGCAAAGTTAATTATCTAGCATATATAAGCAGAATCACAGATTTAGAATATCCTATATAAGCAGAGTTAATTATTTAGCATATATAAGCAGAACCACAGATTTTGAATATCATATATAAGCAGAGTTAAAGATTTTGCATATAGCCTATATGCAGAATCACAGATTCTGAATATCATATATAAGTAGAGATCAAGATTTTAACGATTTTGCATATATAAGCAGTCACAGATTTTGAATATCCTATATAAGCAGAGTTAAAGATTCTACATATCCTACATCAGCAGAGTTAAATAATTTGCATATCTTGCAAGAAAGAGTATAGATTGTAACAAATTGGATCTCATTTATTTGATTCTCCAGAACTTAAAATCTGTAAGAGTGGAGGTGAAGTGGATTTTATAAGTTGATTACTATGTATATATCGCTCCATCATTACAAGACTGTCGTAACTCCAAAATCTTGATTTTTCAGGAGAAGCGTTTTAAAGTTTCAAAGTCCTATAACTTTAACAATTTTACCCAAAGCAACAAAACTTACTATCATAATTAGATAAATAGGGTTCCACTTGAGTGTGCTTTGGGTAAAATTGTTAAAGTTATAGGACTTTGAAACTTTAAAACGCTTCTCCTGAAAAATCAAGATTTTGGAGTAATGATGGAGCGATATATATATTATATATATAATATATATATACATATATATATATATATATATATATATATATATATATATATATATATATATATATATATATATATATATATATATACATACATATATATATATATATATATATATATATATATATATATATATATATATATATAATAATTAGTTCAAGCATGATATCATAACATGAAGTAGCCAAATTAAATTACGAAGGCAGAACGTTATGGTTACCTAAAAGCAAAAATTAGAATATACCCTTCACTACCTACTAAAGTTAAATATATCTTAGTTTAACCAGACCACTGAGCCGATTAACAGCTCTCCTAGGGCTGGCCCGAAGGATTAGACTTATTTTACGTGGCTAAGAACCAATTGGTTACCCAGCAACGGGACCTACAGCTTACTGTGGAATCCGAACCAAATTATAGCGAGAAATTAATTTCTATCACCAGAAATAAATTCCTCTAATTCTTCATTAGCCGGTAGCAGAGTCGAACGCTGGGCCAACAGCGTGCCAGGCGACAGCTCTATCCACCCCTCCAACGTAGAACTAAATTGATTTCTTTGTACACATTGTGACTTAAGTATATCAAGACTGAGGGTCACGTTAATGGTACTGGGAACCTCCCTGATGTGTTTACTGTTTTCCATTTTGTTCCCCAGTGGGTATGAAGATCGATTAAAGGTCAGAATTTATGGTTCCTTGGTTTCCTCGACTCTGAGATTCAAAACCATTAGCCAAATGGTCTTTTGTTCTTTTTTTTTCCTTTAAGGTAGTTCATTGTGATGATTCTCATTTTGCGAAATAATTACTGCAATGGATTTAGGGTACAATGCGAATGCAACTTCCTATGAACCTTCTGTGAAAATTATATAAAAACCTGTACAATACACCTTAAAATCTCTCTTTTAGTTCGTTTCGCAATTATGATAAGGTCAAAACCAGTAATCTACATTCAGTCTCTCTCTCTCTCTCTCTCTCTCTCTCTCTCTCTCTCTCTCTCTCTCTCTCTCTCTCTCTCTCTCTCTCCTAGTGTAATATACAATTTATATACTTACATATGATAACATTTGGATTCCATAGAAAAATAATTGATGATTATATAAAACGAAAATTCTAACTTGAAAAATTTGCCCAGGTTAATAATAGGATTTTTTTTTTAAATCCGGGTGAGCTGGCTTTATGGGGTTGGGGGGTCGGTGGGGGGGGGGGAGGCAGGATTTCTTCTCCACACTGCAAAAGGGACAGGGTTACTGTGCCTAAATTATACATCAGCATGCCCCCAAACGAATTTCAGCTGCCAGCTCTCCTGTAAACTAGGACAGAGTAAATAAAACAGCTTGACGGAACACATTGGCAGTGTCTTACAAACATATTCCTGAATAAAAAATCTGCCATCAGTTTGGACCATCAAGGGAAACAAGCCGTTTGGTGTTATTTGAGAGGCGATGTATACTATCAGATATTGCTGGTCTTCAATGACTAGCCTACACAGACCTGCAAATCCAAACGCTGGATTATTGCAATTACCTAAAAGAATCTAAAAAAAAAAAGGTTACGTTATATGCACTTATATGACAATCATTCAATTTTTTATTAAGGAATTATAGATCACTTTCATCATTAAACAAAAATCAAAGAATACTTATATAAAAATGTCGCTGAGGGAACTATCAATAACTTAATTCGTTAAACAAAAGTTAAGGTACATTTATATCAAAGCCCCCCACCACCCAAATGTGTTTGGGTACTTGAAAATTGAGTTAACTGTTGAGCAATTACTTTTCAACCGACCACCTCAATGCTCACTGGCACAGTTCAGTGATTGTAATGCGCAAATGCATCTGAAAGCAAAGTTGTAACAATGTTGCAAGAATTGCGAGGCCATTAAATTCGCGATATTTCGCTCGGTTATCGGTAACCGGACGCAAGCAAGCAATATTCATTGAAAATATGCGCGTAACCTGTAGCGCAAAACGTAATGAATTTGCCTTCAAAGGGTAACGTTGAGTTTGTCGCTATGTTGATTAAACCGGAGCCATTCCTCCCTGACAAACCTGACGGTTTGTGGGGGGCAATATCAATATCATTCTTTTGGAGAGAGCTCTACGGATGATATTTTTGGGATTGTTCCTCTTTGGACGTTTGAATTTCAAGTCAATGGCTCCTGTGGCTTGTTCCTTTCGAAGAGATTCATCGTCTGAATAATAATAATAATAATAATAATAATAATAATAATAATAATAATAATAATAATAATAATAATAATAATAATATTGTACTGCTAGGCTATATAACTGATCTCCTCTTTCTGTTACTTCTTTCGAATGAACACCATATTCTTTGAAAGCTTGAATTTCAATAATAATAATAATAATAATAATAATAATAATAATAATAATAATAATAATAATAATAATGTACCACTAGGTTGGTTACATGCCATGCTATTGGTAACAGTATTTAGACTTCGGTTTTCGCATAAAAAAAAAACTTGTCCTCTTAGCATATGACTTTTGAGCTGGTTTGTCATAAATTGCAACTCAGGGACTGAATATATCATAGAATCGTAGCTTTATCTAATTCTGTCATTGATTCCGAATTTCCAAGAAATTTATTTATGGAGACTAAGTGAATAATGTTACAATTCCCAAGAAATTACAACAGTAACGGCTTAAGACAGCATGTCTAAAAATTATTTTATTATACAATTATTTCTTCACTCACTCTGTTTTCATACATTATGCCCACCCCCTGATTCGACGTGCCTCACAATACGCAGTGTTAGATGCCATTTTCCTTTTACCTAGCAAATATAACGCTATGATTCAAGAAAGGAAAGCAATGTCACCAAGTCATAAACAAGTAAAAAATGCGCCCAAGTTTCTTCGGCGTAATCGAGTTTTCTGTACAGCCGCTACAGCGTATAATCAAGGCCACCGAAAATAGATCTATCTTTTGGTGGTCTCGGTATAATGCTGTATGAGCAGCGACCCGTGAAACTTTAACCGCCGGCCGGTGGTGCCCTGTCCCCTATCGTTGCCAGAAGCACGGTTATGGCTAACTTTAACCTTAAATATAATAAAAACTGCTGAGGCTAGAGGGCCGCAATTTGGTATGTTCGATGACTGGAGGGTGGATGATGATCAACATACCAATTTGCAGCCCTCTAGCCTCAGTAGTTTTTCAAGTTCTGAGGGCGGACAGAAAAAGTGCGCGCATAAAAATTGCGAACAGAAAAAGTGCGCACATAAAAATTGCGGACAGAAAAAGTGCGCACACAAAAATTGCGGACAGAAAACGTGCGGACGGACAGACAAAGCCGGCACAATAGTTTTCTTTTACAGAAAACTAAAAAGCCAAGTCTTACAGACTATTCACTACACTATCTTAGTGGAGATGGATTGATTTCGATTCTAAGTACAGAACCTGAACTGAACAAGAATATGTATAGCCAAATCGAAATAAACTTATAACCCCCTTTACAGTTTAGTCCACAAGTCCCAGTCACTTCTGTTTCAAACCCAAGAGGCAAAAGTTCTAATCATGGCTGAAGAAAAACCCGAATAATGCATGTTTCCATCTGTGCGTGAGTTATTCCCAATGCGAAGTGAATTCAGTATTAATACCCGTGAATATAAAAACTTATCTGTGATATATTTTATTAACATGTGTTTCCTTTTGGGTGTAAGTTATTCCCAAGGAAAAGAGAATTAAGCATTAATAGGTGCTTGCGTCTTAAAACAATACATCTTTGATGTATTTTATGAACGTATATTTCCCTCTGGGTGTTAGTCATTCCCAGGGCAAAGTGAATTAAGTATTAAGAGGTACTTGTCTCTTAATACCTGTGAGTATAAAAACACATCTGTGATATATTTTATTAACATATAATTCCTTCTGGACGTAAGTTATTCCTAAGGCAAAGTGAATAAAGTATTAATAGGTACTTGTGTCTTAATACCTGTGAGTATACAAAAACATATCTGTGATATATTTTATCAACATATAATTCCCTTTGGGCGTAAGTTATTCCCAAGGCAAAGTTGTAACAATATTGCAAGAACTGTCTTGTGTCTTAATACCTGTGAGTATACAAAAACATATCTGTGTTATATTTTATCGACATATAATTCCCTTTGGACGTAAGTTGCTCCCAAGGCAAAGTAAATTAAATATGAACAGATACTTATCTCTTAATACCTGCGAGCATACAAAAACTCATCCGTGATATATTGTAACGATGATATTACTGCAACATACTTCATTTTTCATATTTTATTTCGTCCCTAATTGCGTTCTCCTGTTTGTATAGCAGCCGTGCTCACGAGCCTTTCGCATTGTAACGTCGACGTGAATGATTCACGAGGCGATTTAATTTCTCTCTCAGCAATGGTAATTATGATTTACACGGCTACCAGGAAGCATTTTTACCATCATCCATAAGTTTTATTGCGATAGGCAACGTCCGCCGTCGTCTTAGGAGCCATTACCCCAGTTTCTTGGAACGACGTCGTCCATTTTCCGAGGAAGCGGTAAAGTGTTATACTTTCCGCTGTCTGAGGGGGTTTTTTATACACTGTGAAATTGGGAACATTATACTTTCCACTGACAGAGTTGTTTTATGCATTTTGAAATTGGGAACATTGTACTTTCCACTGACAGAGTTTTTTTTTGTGCACTGTGAAGCTGGGAACATTATGCTTTCCACTGTCAATTTTTATAACTTGTGAAATTGGGAACATTATGCTACCCACTGTCAATTTCTATGAATTGTGAAATTGGGATCATTATGCTTTCCACTGTCAATTTTTATAAATTGTGAAATTGGGAACATTATGCTTTCCACTGTCAGAATGTTTTTCATACACATTATACTTAACACTGTCAATGTTTTTTTATACACTGTGAAATTGGGAACATTATGCTTTTCACTGTTAGAGATTTTTTATAAATTGTGATACTGGCGACATTATACTTTCCACTCTCAGAGAGTTTTTTTTATAAACTGTGAAATTGGGACTATTATACCTTACACTGTCAGAGTTTTTTTTTTACACTGTGAAATTGGGAATATTATGCTTTCCCTGGCAGATTTTTTTCTAAATTGTGAAATTGGGAACATTATACTTTCCACTGTCAGTGTTTTTTATACATTGTGAAATTGGGAACGTTATACTTAACTTTCCACTGTCAGTGTTTTTTATACATTGTGAAATTGGGAACATTATACTTTCCACTGACAGAGTTTTTCCTTCCCATTGTGAAATTAGCGAATGTTGTTCCTAGAAGCGTTATCGATTTTGGTGTTTTTTAATTCACTGACTTTTGAATTCGGTAATACTTTTGGTAGGGGCCTGGCTGCTTAGTCCTACTTAATTTCTGTTACCTTGATCAACGATATTTAAGAAATATCACATGAAGGTTTAATTTACTTCTTGGAATTATAAAGAGACCCATGTCTGCATTAACAATCAAAGACCTTTCAATATAAAGCTGTCATTAAATCTTCAGTTTCTCCAAACAAGACAAAGAACAGATTAAAATAAAAAAAAAACACATCCTGAAATGTAGAAATTAAAGCACTGAAGCCAAAATGTTCAATATAATTGCTGTTTTTAAAACCTTCAGTTCCTCGAAACACTCCAAAATCAAAATGAAATAAAAACAAAAAGAGACAAACTGGAAATTAAGCCACTGAAGCCAAAATGTGCGAGGCTGGTTATCCCGACAAATAAATCCTA
>JANJGK010000026.1:39438041-39440541 GCA_039081455.1 Macrobrachium rosenbergii | reverse complement strand
TGGGCTGTCGTCATCTACGAATAATGTGAAAATGGGCTGTCGTTATCTAGGAATAATGTGAAAATGGGCTGTCGTCATCTAGGAATAATGCGAAAATGGGCTGTCGTCATCTAGGAATAATGCGAAAATGGGCTGTCGTCATCTACGAATAATGTCAAAATGGGCTGTCGTCATCTAGGAATAATGCGAAAATGGGCTGTCGTCATCTAGGAATAATGTGAAAATGGGCTGTCGTTATCTAGGAATAATGTGAAAATGGGCTGTCGTCATCTACGAATAATGTGAAAATGGGCTGTCGTCATCTAGGAATAATGTGAAAATGGGCTGTCGTTATCTAGGAATAATGTGAAAATGGGCTGTCGTCATCTACGAATAATGTGAAAATGGGCTGTCGTCATCTACGAATAATGCGAAAATGGGCTGTCGTCATCTAGGAATAATGTGAAAATGGGCTGTCGTCATCTAGGAATAATGTGAAAATGGGCTGTCATCATCTAGGAATAATGCGAAAATGGGCTGTCGTCATCTAGGAATAATGTGAAAATGGGCTGTCGTTATCTACGAATAATGTGAAAATGGGCTGTCGTCATCTACGAATAATGTGAAAATGGGCTGTCGTTATCTAGGAATAATGCGAAAATAGGCTGTCGTCATCTAGGAATAATGCGAAAATGGGCTGTCGTCATCTAGGAATAATGTGAAAATGGGCTGTCGTCATCTAGGAATAATGCGAAAATGGGCTGTCGTCATCTAGGAATAATGTGAAAATGGGCTGTCGTTATCTAGGAATAATGTGAAAATGGGCTGTAGTCATCTACGAATAATGTGAAAATGGGCTGTCGTCATCTAGGAATAATGTGAAAATGGGCTGTTGTTATCTAGGAATAATGTGAAAATGGGCTGTCGTCATCTACGAATAATGTGAAAATGGGCTGTCGTCATCTACGAATAATGCGAAAATGGGCTGTCGTCATCTAGGAATAATGTGAAAATGGGCTGTCGTCATCTAGGAATAATGTGAAAATGGGCTGTCGTCATCTAGGAATAATGCGAAAATGGGCTGTCGTCATCTAGGAATAATGCGAAAATGGGCTGTCGTCATCTAGGAATAATGTGAAAATGGGCTGTCGTTATCTACGAATAATGTGAAAATGGGCTGTCGTCATCTAGGAATAATGCGAAAATGGGCTGTCGTCATCTAGGAATAATGTGAAAATGGGCTGTCGTCATCTACGAATAATGCGAAAATGGGCTGTCGTCATCTAGGAATAATGTGAAATTGGGCTGTCGTTATCTAGGAATATTGTGAAAATGGGCTGTCGTCATCTAGGAATAATGTGAAAATGGGCTGTCGTCATCTACGAATAATGTGAAAATGGGCTGTCGTCATCTAGGAATAATGTGAAAATGGGCTGTCTTTATCTAGGAATAATGTGAAAATGGGCTGTCGTCATCTAGGAATAATGTGAAAATGGGCTGTCGTCATCTACGAATAATGCGAAAATGGGCTGTCGTCATCTAGGAATAATGTGAAAATGGGCTGTCGTCATCTACGAATAATGTGAAAATGGGCTGTCGTCATCTACGAATAATGCGAAAATGGGCTGTCGTCATCTAGGAATAATGTGAAAATGGGCTGTCGTCATCTAGGAATAATGTGAAAATGGGCTGTCGTCATCTAGGAATAATGTGAAAATGGGCTGTCGTCATCTAGGAATAATGTAAGTCAAATACAGTAAGTGCGAAGAATCTTTTACTGTAAATTTTCACGAATAGGAAAGCTGATCAATAACTAAGTTTTCAAGGCCAGAAAAACTTTTACAATGAACTGGGTGGGAAATCCTCTGATAATGAACTGGTAATGAAGTCAGCATCAGTTCATTATCATTCTTGGAAAGTATCACCATGAATAACAGAAATAATAACATACGAATTACATATTGTTTTAAGAATAAACCTTTGTTCCTATTCAGGGCCTTATTAAACACAGATTTCCTAATCACATTGTTCTTCTCATAATGTGTAATTCATAAAAAAATACATCCATTGTGAAGAGATAGAGAGAGAGAGAGATAGAGAGAGAGAGAGTTATTTCCTCCTAATAATCGCATTAAACACTCAGAAACACAAACCAATCAATCATCCGATTTGTAATTAATATCCCGTCCATTCAATCATGGTGTCAGAGAGGGAGGGGAAATCTTATTATTGAGTTAAATCTCTTCCTCTATTCTTTGTTACCTTGAATATCTTTTGCGTTCGTGTGATGTTTTATTTATAGTTCATCTGTTTTTTTCTATCATTTAATATTAATGTTTGTTTTCTCCCCAAAATTATATATATTTTTTAAAAGATACAAACTGACAAGGAAAAAATTCCCTGAGAAGGACATTGATTTATAGGGCGCTTATCCCAGGCTTCGGCAGATGATAAACTGCTTCTTAAAGTCTTAGTCTAAGGATTAAAAGAGGGTGACATTTTTTGCCCCTAAAAAAAGCAT
>JANJGK010000026.1:39405859-39432941 GCA_039081455.1 Macrobrachium rosenbergii | reverse complement strand
GACTTCGGCTTCTCCCATTATTTAATTTAGACTTACCAACACATTAATTCAAAATAATTTTGTTCGTTGGCATTTTTTGGCTGACATGTTATATAGCCCAGAGAGAAATAGGCTATAGTTCAACAAATATTGTTTTCATATTTCATGATATTTATCGAGATTAAACGATGTTATTCGGACAGGTTGCATATAGCAGGTTATCAACAACATGACAAGTGCACTTTCGCCGAAATAAACAAACTGACAATATCTGGAAACTCGAGACAAGCCAATAACTAATGGTAGACAATTTTGATTTGATTTTAAATCAGAATATTTGTTTCAGTTGTTGTTATCACATGCAGCTCCAATTAATTATAAGAGAGATGGAATCAATCTTTTTAAACTGGGAACTGACATGCAATACGCTTTTAGTTTTGATTGAAGTTGATGGAATGGAATGGAATATAGTTTAGGCCAAAGGGCAAGCACTGGGACCTATGAGGTCATTCAGCGCTAGAAAGGAAATTGAGAGCAGGTAGGTTTGGAAGGTGTAACAGGAGGAAAACCTCGCAGTTGCGCTATGAAATAATTGTTAGGAGAGGGTGGATAGCAAGATAGAAGAAAGATAATATGAATGGAGGTACAGTAAAAGGAACGAAAGGGGTTGCAGTTAGGGGCCGGGGGGACGCTGCAAAGAACCTTTAGTAATGCCTACAGTGCACCCAGTGAGGTGCACTGACGGCAGCTGGTAGTATTACTGAATTGTTGTACAGTGATTCTCACTATGCATAGGCGCTGCAGTAATCGAATTATAAGAAGGGAATCAAGTATCAAGGGGAATTATTATTATTATTATTATTATTATTATTATTATTATTATTATTATTATTCATAAGATGAACCTGTTTATATGGAACATGCCCGCAGGGGCCATTGACTTGAAATTCAAAATTATAACCATAACAGTAAAATACAAGGATGTATTTTTTGTGGCTCTCGCTATAAGAGATACAATGATCAAATAACAAACCTCATTATTAACAGGAACCACGAAACCAGTTTCCTGGTCATGAAGTAAATGACGAAGCCTCCGACCAGAAGCCAAAATAGTACAGACGTAGTCTGTTAACTTACCTCTTCCCATAATTACAGGTATGAGGATAAAATAGTAGTTTTCTGGATCATGAAATGTCTTTTAAACATGAGGCTGTCAGGTCATGGAATGTCTTTTAAATAAGAGGCTGTCAGGTCTTCGCCCAGTTTATCCTGTACCAGCTGATGCTGGTACGTATTCAATATATATATATATATAATATATTATATATATATACAGTATATATATATATATATATATATATATATATATAATATATATATATATATATATATATATATATATATATATATATATATATATATATATATATTATACATACATACATCCATACATACATTATGAATATACAAAATGAATTACCAGAACACTTCATCTTAAGAGAAACTTATCACAGCATCCAATAAAGCCGAGGTCCCAATGAATAAAGACGGTCTCCCTTCACTGCTGGGATTGCAACCATCTGACTGTAGTAGTAATAGTGAGCTTACCTCTGATCTACAGTGCAATCGAGAGGGATAATATATTGTGCATTTCAGCTCCCACGAGCTTATATTTGTCGAAATCAGTTACGGTATATCAGGGCAGAGATAGAACATTAGATGAAAGCAGAGGCACAGAGAGAGAGAGAGAGAGAGAGAGAGAGAGAGAGAGAGAGAGAGAGAGAGAGAGAGAGAGAGAGAGAGTCTGAATTTGTTTTGGAGCAGAAATAGGACATTGTATCAAAGCGGAAATACGCCATTTTCTCTGTCGTCACGAGTTTTCTTTGTAGGCTTCTTTGAGAGAGAGAGAGAGAGAGAGAGAGAGAGAGAGTCCGAATTTATTTTGAACCAGAAATAGAACGTTATATTAAATCAGAAACAGAATCATTCTCGCTGTCGTCAACAATTTTCTCTTTGAGAGAGAGAGAGAGAGAGAGAGTCTGAATTTGTTTTTGAGCAGAAATAGAACATTATATTAAGTCAAGAACAGAATCATTCTCGCTGTCGTCAACATTTTTCTCTTTGAGAGAGAGAGAGAGAGAGAGAGAGAGAGAGAGAGAGAGAGAGAGAGAGAGAGAGAGAGAGAGAGAGAGAGAGAGAGAGAGAGAGAGTCTGAATTTGTTTTCGAACAGAAATAGAACATTATATTAAATCAGAAACAGAATCATTCTCAGTGTCGTCAACATTTTTCTCTTTCAGAGAGAGAGAGAGAGAGAGAGAGAGAGAGAGAGAGAGAGGAGAGAGAGAGAGAGAGAGAGAGAGAAACTCAGAATTTGTTTTCCTTCAAGAAATGTAAAACTTCGTAAGAGGCGACTCGTAGTAGTGCCTCAAAACTTTTTGGGAGTCCGTGTCAGAATTCCGAATGCAACTCTCTCTTCTGGCCAAGTTAGTTTACGCCGAGGTAAACTTTACATCCAGAATGTTACCAAATCCTGACATTCTTCATTTACTTTTAAATCAAGTCAAAAAGAAATAGAGATTTTAGTACTGAATTATATCACAAGCATTTGTATCCTAACGAAGTGTTATCCATTTTACCTCTGTTGTCACAGAAAGCATATGTCAGCCACTTGAAGCATTGTAAAGGTTTATTAGCATACACTCTCTCTCTTCTCTCTCTCTCTCTCTCTCTCTCTCTCCTCTCTCTCTCTCTCTCTCTCTCTCTTCTCAAAACAGCCTACAAAGAAATATCGTGATGGTGGTAGCGAGAATGGTGTTCTATTCCTGGTCTGATAAAATGTTTTATTTCTGCTCTAAAACAAATTCAGACTCTCTCTCTCTCTCTCTCTCTCTCTCTCTCTCTCTCTCTCTCTCTCTCTCTCTCTCTCTCTCTCTCTCTCTCTCTCTCTCGTAATATGTTATCCAATAGTTAGTTGAGTTTTGTTGGTCTACCAAGGCAATATTACCATCAAATGATATAAAGAATTGGTTATAGATATCTTCACTAAATAAATCAGAATTTGATTTACTGTAGAAGAGAGAGAGAGAGAGAGAGAGAGAGAGAGAGAGAGAGAGAGAGAGAGAGAGAGAGAGAGAGAGAGAGAGATATCTTTCACAGCATTAGCCTCTTTAAGCGTCTGCGCAGAAGGCTATTAACAGGTCACCTTAATCTTGAATATACATCATACTTTCTGTATATGCTGTTTGGCACCTCTGTTCTACTCAATTAAAGACCTATATTTATTACCGTACCATCAAGGACCTTGCATTGTGTCCCGACTATTTTAAATGCACAGGCTTAGACTATTTTAAATGCACAGGCTTAGAGATCTGCTTAACTCGAGCTACAATCCGTATTTCAACAGTATTTGAAAAAATTTCCGAAACTGAAGCCGGCGTCACGCCGATTGTGTGAACGCATTGAAACATGTGCTGCATGTGTTGCACTAACGAGGTAATTTCGGCCCCCTAACCATAACCATTAGTGTTTGTCCGAAAGGGTGGAAAACATCTTGCTCTAATGGGCGAGATTTCTCCCGTTAAACTCATTTGGGTCTGAATAAATACACGAACTGTGAAGGCTGGTCTAGAGGCGTATATATATATATATATATATATATATATATATATATATATATATATATATATATATATATATATATATATATATATATATATATATATATATATATGACTATTTATCACATCACCGTGATTCATATACAATCAGAAAGCTACAAACGTCCTTTAATATCCAATTCACTCTACCTCGGAAGTAATATATTTTCATATATGTTACCGAAGGGGAATTTTTAGTTGATAATAAGTCCACCGTCCCGTGGGATCGAACCAGCGACGGACGAGGAATCAGGACTACAGTGACACACTAACCAGTCGGTCGCTGAGGAATCAGGACTACAGTGACACACTAACCAGTCGGCCGACTGGTTAGTGTGTCACTGTAGTCCTGATTCCTCGTCCGTCGCTGGTTCGATCCCACGGGACGGTGGACTTATTATCAACTAAAAATTCCCCTTCGGTAACATATATGAAAATATATTACTTCCGAGGTAGAGTGAATTGGATATTAAAGGACGTTTGTAGCTTTCTGATTATATATATATATATATATTTATATATATATATATATATATATATATATATATATATATATATATATATATATATATATATATATATATATATATGTTTTATTGATTTAAAAGGTATGGGGTCATTACTTGGATAAGGTCATTCTTTAAGGTATCATAGGAGAGTCATTTAGGGGTTTTTAGAATGAAATTGTGTTCAAAATTAGATCAAAATAATCCAGTAATTTAGGAACGAAAGAGTTAGTGGTAAGCTTAAGCCTGTAAACGCTTCCTTTGATTGTAAATACTTATCTTAAAGGTGATCTGATGATCCTTTGATTGTATATACTAGTCTTTAAGATAATCTGATTGTCCTTTGATTGTATATATTGGTCTTAAAGGTGATCTGATTATCCTTTGATTGTATATACTAGGTCTTAAAGATTGTCTGATTATCCTTCAATTGTATATACTAGTCTTAAAGATTGTCTGATTATCCTCTGATTGTAAATACTAGTCTTTAAGATTATCTGATTATCCTTTGATTGTATATACTAGTCTTAAAGATTGTCTGATTATCCTTTGATTGTAAATACTACAGTAGTCTTAAAGATTATCTGATTATCCTTTGATTGTTAATAGTAGCCTTAAAGATTATCTGATTATACTTTTGATTGTATATACTAGTCTTAAAGATTGTCTGATTATCCTTTGATTGTAAATGCTAGTCTTGTGGATTATCTGATCATACGTTGATTGTAAATACTAGTCTTAAAGATTGCCTGATTATCCTTTGATTGTTTATACAAGTCTTAAAGATTATCTGATTATCCTTTGATGGCAAGTACTAATCTTAAAGATGATTTAACGATTATTTCGCCTCATGAAAGCATAAAATTATCCCAAGAATAATTGTTTTCCTCAACGAAGCGCAAACAATTCCGCTTTAAATCCAATAATAGCTGAAGCCCTTTCGTTCCTCGATCTGAATTTTGAAAGGTCCGCTCTACTGTTTGTTTGCGCTGTCCAGAACTCGTCCCGGCACTTATAAGCGTGACATGTTTTGGACTTTGGGTGGGCTAATGCGTCGAGCTAAATCCCAGTGGATTAAACGGTATGGCGTCTCGTTTGCATACAAAAAAAAGTAAAAAATGTGCGGAAGAAATTTTCTATACATCGTATAATCAAGGCTACCGAAAATAGATCTATCCTTCGGTGGTCTCGTTCTAATGATGTATGAGCCGTGGCCCATGAAACTATAACCACGGCCTGGTGGTGGCGTGGCCTATATCGCTGCCAGACGCACCATTGTGGCTAATTTTAACCTTAAATAAAATAAAAACTGCTGAGGCTAGAGGACTGCAATTTGGTATGTTTGATGATTGGGGGGTGGATGATCAACATACCAATTTGCAGCCCTCTAGCCTCTGTGGTATTTGAGATCTGAGGGCGGACAGAAATAAGTGTGGACGGACAGACAAAGCCGGCACAACAGTTTTCTTTTCAGAAAACTAAAAAGCTACGAAAGTTTTCATTTCTAAAACCTACAATACCCACCAATAACAGCAGCGTTGTATTTTCTTATTGTGTTTCCTAGTGAGTAAAGATTCAATCTGGAAAAAAAAATATCTAAGCTATTGAGAAGATTCTACTTCACTGAAACGAAGAGTTCGTGTTTTAACAAAAATCCATCTTCAGATATTTATATTTATATTTTTATTTTCAATTATGTGATACCAAATAAACGGCAATTATCAGGTATTTATGAATACAAATGTCATTACTGTAGTGCAGTTAGCTCGAAAGATAGTAAAGGCATTTCTTTGAATATATTTAGAAATGTTAGGGCTCATAAGCCATTAATCAAAGCATAGCTTAGCGTCATCTATCATTAGTCTGAAGAACATAATCATCCGGTAAATCAGTGGTTCTTAACCAGGGGTGCTCGCACCCCTAGGGCGTGCGAAGCCGGTTCCTAAGGGGTGCGAGGATGCTTTTGAATAATTATAGCTAAATATATTTTTATATACGCATGTTATTTTTTTCTGCTAAAGAAATAAAAATAAAATAAATAAATAATAATAATAATAATAATAATATTATTATTATTATTATTATTATTATTATTATTATTATTATTATTATTATTATTATTATTATTATTATTATTGTGTAATAAAAATCCGCAGTTATATAGTAAATATATTACTATGTAAAATAAACAAAGACTTTAGTCTTTGTTTATTTTACATAGTAATATATTTACTACATAATTGCGGATTTTTGTTACACATTGATTTTCACGAAATTGTGAATCTCTTAGCATTATTATTATTATTATTATTATTATTATTATTATTATTATTATTATTATTATTATTATTATTATTATTATTATTATTATTATTCAGGGGGTGCGAGAGCTGACTGCTGATATGGAAGGGGTGCGTACATTGAAAAAGTTAAAAACCACTACTATAAATTTATTTCCTTTACAGGTGTTGCCGTAGATCCATCAAAACAAGTGCCTGGAGTGACTGAGACTCTAAACATCTAACAGAGTAAAAGTGCCAAGTCACAGCGAAAGGTCAGTCGAGCTTCTACTTCTAGATCTGATAAACTTCCTTTGTATCTGTGCGTTTAGTTTAAGCTTTGACTACTTTAAATTTTTTTTTATTTAATTTCCTGTCACGTTTTAGTTCAGCTGCTAAGCGGTGAAACTCAAAACAAAATTTCACATTATTTTTTTAGAGAGTATTCTGTTTTTTTTTTTTTTTGTTTTTTTTTTTTTTTTTTTTTTTGTTTTTTTTTTTTTTGAGAGTATTCTGTTATATCTGTGCGTTTAGTTTAAGCTTTGGCTTCTTTAATTTTTAAATCTAATTTCTTGTCACACTTCAGTTTAGCTGCATGACCATGAAACCCTTATACGGACATTTTTTTTTTTATTATTTTTTTTAGAGAGTATTCATTTTTTATAGAGTATTCTGCTATATCTATGGGTTTAGTTTAAGCTTTGAGTACTTACATTTTTTTTATTTAATTTTCTGTGACACCTCAGTTTAGCTGCAAGACCATGAAACCCTTATACGCACATTTTATATTGTTTTTAAGAGATTGTTCTATTGTATCCAGACATTAGAGGAATGATTATATGTTTATTTTTCTGTATTATATAATTATTCGAAGTTCTGGTTTTGGTCGCGGCCTGTTTATGGGCAGGTCAAAGACATTATTTCAACAGGGATGCAGCCTTGCCTAGCTTTTACTTAACCTAGCCTGACCTAACCTACTCTAGTCAAAGTTTCATACATTTGGAAGGGTTCAAATTGGGATCCTTCTTTTAAAAACTCGTTTTTGATTTTTTTTTTCAATATACTTTTATTTGAGACTTAAAACCAGTGATAAATATTCATTGTTTGCCTTATTCATCACTTTACTATAGTAACCAACACGAAAAACAGACATATATTCATTATTTGCCTCATTCATTACTTTACTATAGTAACCAACACAAACCTATTGAATTGGGAATTGTAGAGATACATGACAGACCTCCAGTTTGATTTACTTTCGAGTCTCAGGCATTTGCGCAGTTTAATCATTTTCAGTTTTCAGAAAAGAAAACTATTGTGCCGGCTCTGTCTGTCCGTCCGCACTTTTTTCTGTCCGCCCCCAGATTTTAAAAACTATTAAGGCTAGAGGGCTGCAAATTGGTATGTTGATCATCCACTCTCCAATCATCAAGCATACTAAATTGCAGCCCTCTAGCCTCAGTAGATTTTATTTTATTTAAGGTTAAATATAGCCATAATCGTGCTTCTGGCAACGATATAGGATAGACCACCACCGGGCAGTGGTTAAAGTTTCATGGGCCGCGGCTCATACAGCATTATGCCGAGACCACCGAAAGATAGATTATTTTCGGTGGCCTTGATTATTCGCCTTACAGAAAACTCGATTGCGCCGAAGAAACTTCGGCGCATTTTTTGCTTGTTTCAGTTCCAGTAACTCTCTCCTGCTCCCAGTATATGGAAAGGAGCGCTATGAACAGATACAGCGCCAGAGTCTTAGGCATTTGCCATTATTTAATTCTTTTTTTCAGACCAAATTACCTTTCTCCTGCTCCCATTTATAGAACGCCTTACTAGAAACACATACATAACAATACAAGGCGGAAGCATATATCCCAAATATGATCAAAACCCGCAGGTCTTCCTCTTCATTTGCTGTTCGGCCGTCCGTAAAATTTGATTTATCGCTGATCGAATTAACCTACGTCGAAGTGAAAACCCGATTAGGACTCCCGGCATTTAGAATTTGAAGTGTCAGATGTAGATAATTAGGCTAATGTTACAGCAGTAATTTCATCAGGAGTGTCTCCGGCCGCTGAAATGAGAGTGACGGTTTTAGAATGCCAAATGAAGTGTATATACATTGAAATATTATGCAGGGGAAATTTTGGGCATATATCACCCTCTTGTGTATCGGCGATGCAGGTCAGTGGAAAATTAGAAAGGTGAACTGTTCGGGAAAGTGGTCGAAGCCGAGTGAGTGATTCTTTGTTTCATAAATATTTGTATGAAGAGAGAGACGGTCAAAATTGAATATTTATTTTTTTCTTGGCGATCACTGAAAGTTTATGACTGGTTAATATTTTTAAGGAGGTGTCTTTAATACTTGGACCAAGCCGTAAAACCGTCAATAATTATTTGCTAAAATTTTCATACTTATCATTTCAATACAGAGGTCAGGAGATAAATAAATATTCTGTACAATTCCAGCAGCCAATTCATGGTGGTAATATCTTCAGTGTCACTGAAATAATGTTGCGAGACAAAATTTATCTCGCTGTTTTTCTTCTAAAGCTATTGAATGTCACATGAAACTGCAGATAGAATTTGTTTATCTCTGAGGCGAAATAGAAAAAAAAAATATTCAAAAATCCCAAGCAATATTGTCAATAACTTTTTTGTTTTTTTTTGTGTGTGTTTTAGATGCTCCATAATACTCTTCGCTGCGCACTTCATCCAACTTGAATAACTTTGAAAATAATAACAACGAAGATAAAGGAGGATTAATGTTTTTATTATAAATGTTCTACCCACTGGCAGATAATCCCCCAGATTACGACAACCAGAAAGAATTCATGACTCCTTCTTGTAACATGAAACTAATCCCCCATTTTTCTCTGCCTGGGGAAGACATTATCCTGCGTCACTACAACTCATTTTTACTTTTCTCTAAAAGAAAACTATTGTACCGGCTTTGTCTGTCCGTCCTCACTTTATTCTGTCCGCACTTTTTCTATCCTCCCTCAGACCTTAAAAACTACTGAGGCTAGAAGGCTGCAAATTGGTAAGTTGGTCATCCACCCCCAAATCATCAGACATTCCAAATTGCAGCCCTCTAGCCTCAGTGGTTTTTATTTAATCTAAGGTTAAAGTTAGCCATAATCGTGCTTCTGGCAACGCAACAACCCAGGCCACCGGCTGAGAGTTTCATGGGCCGCGGGTCAAACAGCATTACACCACGGCCGGCTGAGAGTTTCATGGGCCGCGGGTCATACAGCATTACACCGAGACCACCTAAAGATAGATCTATTTTCGGTGGCCGTGATTATGCGCTGTACAGAAAACTCGATTGCGCCGAAGAAACTTCGGCGCATTTGTTACATTTTTTTTTTTTTTTAAACACAAGTCGTACGAAGTCCTATAAAGGTGAGAGTTCGCCTTCACTATGATCGTTATGCAAGCCGGAAGACGGGATTTCTCGTGGGAATGAAGAAAGTTCGGCGAGACTCGAGGTCGTAATGAGTCGTTGCAATAGATTAACTGCAGCCTGAAGGGAAGAGGGTCTGCTGTTCGAGGTATATTGCGACACTGCAACAGATAATGTTGTTGTATTCTCTCAGAGAATAAGGAAATTTTAGGCTGTTCAGAAATGATTCTTTTTGTGTATGTCTTAGCCATTATTATTATTATTATTATTATTATTATTATTATTATTATTATTATTATTATTATTATTATTATTATTATTATCATTATTATTATCCAGAAGATAAACCCTATTCATAAGGAACAAGCCAACAGGGGTCATTGACTTGAAATTCAAGCTTCCAAAGAATATTATTATTATTATTATTATTATTATTATTATTATTATTATTATTATTATTATTATTATTATTATTATTATTATCCAGGAGATAAACCCTATTCATAAGGAACAAGCCAACAGGGGCCATCGACTTGAAATTCAAGCTTCCAAAGAATTTGGTGTTCATTAGAAACAAGCTATAGAAGGTAATGGGCAATGCAGAAAGAATAGACCAATTATTAAGTGAGAAAAAATAAATTGACAGATTGATAAATAAATAGAAAAACTGTAAGCACATTATTAAAACTGCTTTCAAAGATAATACGCGTATGATTTAAACGAGATTGCATGATATGCGCCTAAATCGTTCCTCTCTCTCTCTCTCTCTCTCTCTCTCTCTCCTGTTAAGATAGTTGCTTCAATTACATTGCCCAGCATTTTTGATTTCCAGAAATCGGATTTAATGTTTCCAGTGGAAAACTTGATCATAACTAACACGTACTCGAAAGATTAAGAGATTATTACTGGTTGGTTGCTGTTGATTAATTAAATGGATAATGCTGGCTTATGACAGGTAGAATATATATATTGCAATGAACAAAGTAACTCTTTATGTTGAAGAAATTCTGGCGCAGTTTAATTTTTACCTAAA
This sequence comes from Macrobrachium rosenbergii, assembly GCA_039081455.1. NCBI lineage: Eukaryota > Metazoa > Arthropoda > Malacostraca > Decapoda > Palaemonidae > Macrobrachium > Macrobrachium rosenbergii. The sequence goes on along the minus strand of JANJGK010000026.1, from coordinate 39,422,081 downwards.
TTATTGCATTTAATCAAATAAATAAGCATAAAACATGATTCACCAAGGCCAGTGCAAGTGAACTTAAAAATAAAAATGTTTCACAGTACATTTCTTAACTTGAAAAAGAAATTATTTGACTTTCTGTTAAAGTTTTTTTTATACGAAATATTCACCGAACAACTATTTTCATAATTAAGGTCTGTTGCAATGAGAAACAAACGCCCAGTACTTACACTCAATATTCACTCTGTGAATGTTTAGAACTAAATATTCACAGACTCCGTTTTTCATACTATTTCAGTTTTTTTACAGTAGCAGAAATATTCGTGTTTCCCCACCGTGAAAAACAGAAAGAAAAAAATAATTGCTGGAATTACATTACCTTCATTTACTTTGTGCCCTGGAAATGCAAAATCTGGAAACAGCGGGGTTGCGAGAATACTCTAATCTGTTAGTTTTTGTTTTTTTTAAACTGTGCGTGTGTGTGTGTGTGCGTGCGCGCGCGTATTTTCAAAATTGTTTTAGGCAGTATTTAATTGAAATTATTATTTTCGCTCAGTTCTCGCCTGATGACACGGGTTCATTCATCTAGGAAATAAAGGCTCGGAGGCATTTTCATGAAAAGCTGTAAATTTGTTATACGCCTTTGTTGTTGTGGTTTTGGAATTCATATCATGCGCGTTTTCGGAAAAAAAAAATAAATAAAGTATTTCCAAAACACAATTTGTGGCCGCAAGGTAAACGCTGGTACGCTGTATAGACAAATTGTTTTTTTTACGCAGAAAATTTAATATTGGACCAATAGAAATAAAATCTGCGGAGGAGTAATTGCTTTTATATCTTCTTTCTTACGCAACAAGCAAAGTTGCAAAATAGAACAGAAAAACGTTTTTGATACCGGACGAAATAAGCATAAAAACGTTAATCTTTTCCACCGTAATAATGTCATTATAAGTTCAGCTATTCAGCAAACGCAATTCTCATTTTCACTTTTTAAACCGTCGTCCTTACCTACCCAAAGTTAATCAGAACTTACTGTTTGAAAAGTTTTTTTTTTTATTTCAGTCTAGATAAACACACAAAAGTTTTAATCATTGCCAGCATAATAATTGGTTTAAAAGTTCAACTATTCAGCAAATGGAATTCTCGTTATTGCCAGTACTCCAGGATTCAACTGCAGGTATATGGAAATTGGATTTGAAAGTAACCCATTTTGAGTTTTCGGAATTGGCGTGCCTCAATCACCTCTCATTTATAAGAGTGGCTGGAATTGTAGATGGCGCTCCAAAACCTTTCTTCCCCCATCATGGTCTTATTTTTAATAATAATAATAATAATAATAATAATAATAATAATAATAATAATAATAGCAAGCGTGGGTGGGGCAGTGGGTGTACAGTTGCCAGGTTGGTTATTCAGCCGCGTTTTGGTTGGTCGCGGGTTGGTGACGAAGTCGGTCCCGGATGCGTTGAGACCTTCTGGGCCTAATCGCTATTAGAATTTGGGAGTGGCTGATAATAATAATAATAATAATAATAATAATAATAATAATAATAATAATAATAATAATAATAATAATAATAATAGAGAAACAAATTCACAGTTGAGTATGAGTAGCCTACACACACACACACACACACACACACATATATATATATATATATAATATATATATATATATATATATATATATATATATATATATATATATATATATATATTTATATATATAACTGTGGATTTGTTTCTCTATTTCAAGACTATGAGTATTTTTAAAGTAAATAACAATAATTTAACAATTAGAATAACTGTAATCTTTTAGAGACAGATAATGTAATACTGAATTAAAGGTACAGTATTTTCAGCAAAAATTTTACCAAGAATCATCAAATGGATTTTACGAGCGAACAAAATGATAATAAACAATCCTTTAAAAGTAAAATGATAAAAATAATCCCTTGAAACCTATTATTCCCATTATTCCCACGCACAACGTAGCTCATTTGAAAGTTTTATAGTACTTTCGAACTCAGTCAAGCTGAAAGACTAAAAAAAAAAAAAAACTAAAACGGAGAGTAGAAAACTTTCAGATATACTGGCGGCAGATGTCAGGTAATGCAACTCCACATTCATATTCGTTATCGGATATTAAGGCCTATGGTAAATCAGCTGAGGTTTTGGACAGGCCGTTGAAAACGTTTTTCTTTCTTCCGTTAAAATATTCGTCGTTGATATTATATCCCATGTATTTGAATAGTGCTAAGTAAAGGACATAGTGTCGAAAGGCCTCGCAGCACTCCAGTGTTTCCGTTTCCTTCGTGGATTTTATCTTTATTTATATGTTCATCACGTTCCATATTTTCGTGATTCAGTTATACATATGTATATATATATAGTTATATTTATATATATATAAATATATATACATACATACATATATATATATATATATATATATATATATATATATTTATATATATATATATATATATATATATATATATATATATATATATTATATAAATATATATATATATATATATATATATATATATATATATATATATATATATATATATATATATATATATATATATTATTTATATATACATACACACATACACTCCCATTATCTGGTGTAATGATATAATACATTAGCATTACTCCAAAACAAACATACTCTTTTTCTTTTTAAATAATTTCCACGAAGCACTAAAACCGACTGCAAAAATTTCAGCTCGCTTCTGTGCATTCCGTCATAAATCTAAACGGAACACGACGAAGAAGATGGTGTTGAAATACGGATATTTTATATAAAAAATATATATAATATTCAGATATTTTATATAAAAATACATAATATTCACACGCGAACTTTACTGCTGGGGCGAAAGCACGCAATAACCGTTATTCTGGTGGGGCCTTTAGTGAGTAAGGCATGTTAAAGGCCCTTTGTCTTTTATGTTTATTATTTTCGCGGGTGACTTCTTTTAAGAGGTGGATAATGGCTGTTCTCTGGGAGCTCATTAACTCGGCCTCACCTGCGGTGCCTCCTGGAGATTAAAAAAAAAAAAAAAAAAATTTGAGTGGGGGAAGATGAACGTGTTTTAAAGCAATATCTAAATAGGCTTTCTGAAGTTATAAATGACTGTTGCGGTATAATGAGATTGAAGTTTTTGCATAGAATCATATGAATAATTCTTAATTTTTTTGCGGTTGTTTTAGGAAAATATCAAGGACATTTATATCACCTGCGTTGCCTCCTGAAAAAAAAAAAAAAAAAAAGGTGAACTTGAGTGGCGGAAGATTATCATGTTTTAAGGCAATATCTAAAAAGGCATTTATATTCTGGGCTTCTGAAGTTATGAATGACTGTTACAGTATAATGAGAATAAAGTTTTTGCATAGAACTATTGCATAATTCTTAATTTTTTTATGGTTGTCTTAGGAAAATGTGAAGGTGGAGAAAAAAACACTAAAAAAACTAAACTTGATTGGGAGAAGATGAACGTGTTTTAAGGCAATATCTAAATAGGTTTATATTCTGGGCTTCTGAAATTATAAATGACTGTTGCAGTACAATGAGATTAAAGTTTTTGCATAGAACTATATGAATAATTCTTAATTTTTGTTTACGGTTGTCTTAGGAAAATGTGAAGGGTATATATATTTTTTCCTCAGAAGTTTTGAATAAATGTTGCAGGGAAATCAAATTGAAGAGTTTTGGAATTTAAATGTTTTGTTTGAATAATTATTAAATTATTTTTACAGTTGTCTTAAAAAAAAACTAAAAGGAATTCATAGTCTAGTCCACAGGAGTTATAAGAGAATGTTGCAAGTGAGATTTTGCATTCAAATGTTTTTTATGAATAATTCTTAAATTTTCTTATAATTTTCTTGGGAAAATGTAAGAAAGAATGTATTACACATTAATGAAATATGCAATAAAGAATATTTGTAAAGATGAAGCTAAGGGCGAGGCCCGTGCCAATCAAGAAATAATGAAATAATAAAAATCAAAGTACTCAGATAATCTGAAGCGTTTTGCTCACTAATCTCACATCAGGAAAAATCAGGTTCAGGTCCATCATTAATAAAATTTTTAATTATATAATATTAGCAATTAACAATTAACTGACCTCAAATAAATGAGCTAATACCTTTATTCGAATGTTTGTGAAAATTCGTCCAACATAAAAGTGTTTGCTCCAGTGAAAATGATTTCGGTCCAGCCAGACCGTCTTCCGCCATAAATTCCAAAATCGTCCTTTAGCCTTAGAGGCATTCGACAGTCTAGACGTTTGTGCTTGCCTAAGGGAAAAGGAGATTCTACATAAATTTATTCTTCTCGCAATTCCGCTTTGGGATTCCAGTACATTAGTGAATATAGAAAATTGGGTGGTTCTGTCGTTCTTTTTATAGATATAACTAATTCTGGTCGTTTCACTCACAAATATTTTTGAGGCACTTCTCTTTGTCACATCTTGTATGAATAATGATTGTTCATATAAACAGTTCAATGCATAATTTTTTTCTTTTCCATGGCATTTCTCTGTGATGTGTAAAACTCTTCTTCACATCTTGTATGAATAATGATTATTCATATAAACAGTAAAATGTATAATTTTTTTTTATTTCCATGGCATTTCTCTGTGATGTGTAAAACTCTTCTTCACATCTTGTATGAATAATGATTATTCATATAAAGAGTTAAATGCATAATTTTTTTTATTTCCATGGCATTTCTGTAAAATGTGTAAAACTCTTCTTCACATCTTGTATGAATAATGAATTATTCACGTAAGCAGCTAAATGCATAATTTTCTTTTTTCCATGGTATTTCTCTATGACGTGTGAAGCTCTTTTTCACATCTTGTATGAATATATAATAATTATTCATATAAATAGTTAATTACATATTTTTTTATTTCCATGATATTTCTGTAAATTGTGCAAAATTCTTCTTCACATCTTGTGTGAACTTTAACTGTTCATACAAAAAGTTACATGCAAAACCTTTTTTCTTATTTAGTTGCAAAAATTTCTCTCAAAGGAGCAGAGTATAAATGCCTACCTATTTATTGCCTTTGCATGTGTTTGTCTTCGTCCAGTGTAGAATATCTTCGATTTTTTAAAACGAAAGTCCATTAGATTTAATACTTGTGGCTAGAAAGAGTAATTACTTATAATATTTGCTCATAGTAAAACTTTGATTATTTTAAGAAACTAGTGTCTAATATTTTCACAGTTGATATGATTTAAAATACACTTAAAGAAATATATAAATCGTAGGTGATTTTAAGTCTCTAACAATTTCACAGCTCTTAATGTTCAATATACATCTAGAGAAATATATAAAACTTAGATGATTTTAAGAGCCCCTAATATTTCCACGGCTGACATAATATTTTCGCAACTGATATTGCTCAAATTGTATCTAGAGGAATATATAAATCTAAGATGTTTTTAAGAGACTAACATTTTCACAGCTGACATTATCCAAAATGCATTTAAACAAATATATAACTCTTAGATTATTCTAAGAGACTAACAATCACACAGCTGATATTATTTAAAATACATTTAGAGAAGCATAAAAATCTTATATTATTCAAAGATTCTCTTGACATTTCCACACAGCTGCCATTATCCGAAATACATTTAGAACGATCGGTAAATTTTTTTATGGGAAAGACGAAAGCTACAGATATTCCGGCCAAAGAAAGGACGAACTTACCACTTTTCCTAACGTTCCCCCTTTTGCCATTACAGTTTCCAAAAGTTTTTTTTTCTCTCTCTGCTCTCAACAGATTTTCTCATCTTCCCTCATTTCTCACTGGGATTTCTCCGATGCCACTCTAATTTCATTTGACCTCCTCCTCCTCCTCCTCCTCCAAAGAAGAAGAAGAAGACGAAGAAGGAGAAGAAGAAGAAGAAGAAGGAGAAGAAGAAGAAAAAGAAGAAGAAGAAGAAGAAGAAGTGTGGATAACGAGGAAGAAGCTGAAGAAGGCCGATTGATGTAGGAGGAGGTAGAGTGGGGAGGGAGGGAGGGAGCGAGGAGTAGGAGGAGGAGGAGGAGGAGGGGGAAGAAGCTGAAGCTGAAGAAGGGCGATTGAGGAAGGAGGAGGAATGTAGGGGCGGAGGGAGGAAGGAGGAAGAAAGAAGGGGTGGAGGGAAAAGGAGGAGGAATGGAGGGGTGAAGGGAGGAGGAACGGAGGGAGGGGGAGAAGGAAGAATGGAGGGAGGAGGAGTGGGGAGAAGGGGGCGGAGAAGGAGGCTCGTCATCGCTACAGCTGCGTGAAAAATAAAATAAACAAAAAACTTGAAGAGGAGGAGAAGGAGGATGAGGAGGAGGAGGATGAGGAGGAGGAGGAGGAAGCGGAGGAGGAGGAAGAGGAGGAATTCGTACCGTGAGTTTGACCCACCGTCATCTCTCCTCAGGGTTAAATATCTTGAGAGATTTCCGACAGGTGAAAACAAATCAAGAGTAATTAGACCAGGAAGGGTCTGTTCCCGAATGACCAAGATTGATTGAGTAAATTGTGGAAAATGGCGTCACAACGATTTCGGTCAACGAATGGTCATCTGACTTGTTGGAGACGGGTGCATCACGGACCGTGTTCATTAAAAATTAGAATATTATTACAGTGAAAATCGCTTTCATTACTAAATAGAGATTAGTGATAGGCAATTTGGATGGGTACTGTTAGAAAAGTTGATAAATTAAAAAAAAAAAAAAAGAATTGTCGACATATTGAAGAATATGCTTGTATTATACGGTACGGCAGGTGGGCGTTTTCATAAGGAATTCATATTTTACGAAGTTTCATGCAAAAACCACTGAGATGCAAACTTCAAAGAAAATTCGATTTCATTTACGATGTTCTCTCCGTAAGAGCACTTCATGCGGTGCACTGTAGGCATTACAAAAGGGTGCTTGTAGTAATCCTCCGGGCCCTAGCTGCCTCCACTTTTTAGCCCTTTACTCTACCGTCATTCTCGATTCCCTTCTTCAGTCTTGCTGTCCAACACCTCTAACTATTATTCCTTAATGCAACTGTGGGGTTTTCTCCCAACTGCAACTTTAGATCCTTGTACTTCATCTGATCCTCCGGAGCTCTTTATCTTGCTGTCCAGCCACTCCAACTCCCTATTTCATTCCTCTTATTGTATCTCCTTTTATATTCTTTTTCTTCCATCTTACTTTCCACCCTCTCCTAACAATTGTTTCATAGTGCAAATGCAAGGTTTTCCTCCTGTTACACCTTTCGAACCTCCTAATCTCAGTTTTTCTTTCAGCGTTGAATGACCTCGTAGGTCCCAGCGCTTGGCCGTCCGGCTTAAATTGTATATTCTATCTATAACCTAAAGTGTATGATTCATTCATACATTTATTGAACAGTAATATCCGCTGGGAATATTTTGCCATTCTGTCAGTCTTAATAAACTGTTAAGAATTTAGGGAGACTTAAAATACGTAATAACATTAATTAATAACAGTACGTGGGAAACATTATTTTACTTGACCGTAAATATTCTTAATTACGAAAGGCTCATTTAACAGAGGACAGATACAATTTTCTTTCAATGTTCCTTTGTTGCTTTACATAAGAATAAAAAGATTAAACAAGTAAAAAATGCGCCGAAGTTTCTTCAGCACAGTCGAGTTTTCTGTACAGCATATAATCAAGGCCACCGAAAATAGATATATCTTTCGGTTTTCTCGATATAATGCTGTATGAGCCGCAGTCCGTGAAACTTTAACCACGGACCGGTGGTGGCCTATCTTATATAGTCGCCAGAAGCACGATTAGGCCTAACTTTAACCTTAAATAAAATAAAAACCACTGAGGCTAGAGGGCTGCAATTTGGCATGTTTGATGATAGGAGGGTGGATGATCAACATACCAATTTGCAGCCCCCTAGCCTCAGTAGTTTATAAGATCTGAGGTCGGACAGAAAAAGTGCGGAAAAAAAAAAGAGCGGACGGACAGACAAAGCCGGCACAATAGTTTTCTTTTACAGGAAAACTAAAAAGATAAGTAACATACTTGCTCATGTATATTTTAATCTCAATCTTATGCTCCACTAAATGACGCATCACATAAGTAAAGTTTGACCAAAACATTATTCAGAACAGAAAACAGCTTTAGTTGAAGCATGGTAAACAGTACATATCTCAATCAGTACACACGATGTCAATTTTGTGACCGCCTCCTCCCTTTATATAAAAAGGTATTTCTCTGTAACTTATTACGGCCACATTGGGGCGTATTGCTACTGTCGTCTTATTTCAAACGCTAGGGAATAAATTCACTCTTTTTTTTTCTCTCTCTCATGTCTTGCTGTAGAAAAGATTGGGGGTACTTATTCACGGCATAAAGTTTGAAAGTTCACGCTTCAGTGGAGAAACGATCGGGTTCCATTCGTGCTGTAAAATTTAAAATGTTGAAGTTTAATATAGTGTTTAGAGTATCCGGAGATGCAGAATGTTTGTGTGTGTGTGTGTGGGGGGGGGGTGTTTTGTATATCTATGTATTTGTACGTGTCTGTAGAACTGACGGTAGTCGATTATTCTGTATATATATATATATATATATATATATATATATATATAATATATATATATATATATATATATATATATATATATATATATATATATATATATATATATATATATATATATATATATTCCCCACTTTCATTCTTCTGTATGTGTCTGAAGAATAGACGGTAGTCTAATTGTTCTTATAGATGCAGATTTGCTATCCCTTGTATTATATACTCAAAGAGATGAGATTATGATTATTTAATTTGAAATATCTAAAATGCAAAGCATAAACTCCTTCTTGTTCCTTTCACAATAATCGTTAGAATGGCAAGAGTAAAAAAAAAAATGAAATTAAGTGGTATTATCTTATCCCCATCTTTCTTTGCACACATATACTGTATATATGTGTATATATATATATATATATATATATATATATATATATATATATATATATATATATATATATATATATATATATATACATTTACTTATCTTTCCTATCTTCATTCTTCTCTCACTCGCCCCCTTTTCCTCGCCAGTATTTTTCTAAGTGACATCAGCCATTTCTTTCCGCTATGTCCTCGCCACTCCATGGAGACCAGGCTTCTCCCTTAATTCCCAATTTCCTCTTTCTCCTTCTGCGTATCTTTACTTCCAGTCCTCATCTTGGCTCTATTCAGTTCTCGAAATACCTCATCCAGATAGCAACAACAACCTTAGATTTTACAACAAAAACAACTCCCATAGATTTTATAACAAAAAAGCTCCCCTAGATTTTATTACAAAAAACACCTCCCCCTAGATTTTATAACAAAAAACAATACCCTACATAATAACAAAGCTGTTGTCGGAGAAGATCTGAGAAGTCGTAGAGCACACAATTTTATTCATTGTTCTATGGATGGCACTAACCTTGCCTTATTTCAGCTCTGAATATCAACACTGTACGTTTATAGATCACGCAATTCATACGTGCATGTTTGTATTTGTTTATATACTGTGAGTAGTGCCAAGTTATATAGTGAGGTAAGAGTTATATTGCAGTATCAGCTGTTAGAAAGAGACCACGCCCATTTCACTAGCGCGCCCATAAATCGCAAATAAAGTATTCACGTTCATATCCTTAATTTCACCTGCACATGAAAAATGACTTACGGGCTGTTCTATGAGCAAGAGCCCGTGCTGGCATAAAGCCAGCTTAATCAAAAACAACAACAAAGGAGGCCACGAAATAGAAATGCTATTTCTTGCAGTGAGTTGAAAAAGTAAACTTATTTATGGTTACTACACTGTCAAGGTTAAGATGTTTTTCATTTAGCTCCTATAGAGAGTACATATAATTTATAAAGGGGTGTTGAATAAATAATTTATCCCAAGACTTCAATGAACCCAAGAATGCTCTTGAGTCTAGTAAAATAAAAATGCCATTTATTACAAAGAGATGGAAGGGAATAAATTTATTTATGCTTGCCATTCTATCCAGGTTGAGATGTTTTCAATTACTGCTTTTTATAGAGTAGATATAATTTGTAAGGGTGACGTTGAATGGATGATTTATCTCCAGATTTTCATGAACCCAAGAATGCTGTAGAGCCTAAAGTAACATTTAGAAAAACAATTTCTAGAGCAACAAGAAAAACCATTTCTAGAGCAACATAGAGAAAAATAATTTCTAGAGCAACGTAAAGAAAAATAATTTCAAGAGTAACATATATAAAAATAATTTCTAGAGTAATATATAGAAAAATAATTTCTAGAGTAACATTTAGAAAAGTAATTTCTAGAGCAACATATAGAAAAATAACTTGCAGAATAACACATAGAAAAATAATTTCTAGAGTAATACACAGAAAAAATAATTTCTAGAGCAACGAGCGGAAAAATGATTTCTAGAGCAAAACATAGAATAATTATTTCTAGAGTAACATTAAGAAAATAATAGACACAATAAAAGATACGACCTCAACTCAAAATAGTCTCCAGCTCTGTGACCAATATTCATCATGCAAAAACATTCTCTGGACAGCAGCTAAGTCACAGCACTTTATACAGCCAAAATATTAATGTCGAAAATTAAAAAAGAATACCTCTTGGCTTGATTACCATACAAAATAGATTCTGAAACGTTATGGAGTTCTCCCCCCGACCTTTTTTTAATTCATGTCCATTTCAACACATTCACAGGAGGAAGGAAGGTAAAAATATGAGATTGCTTTCGTGGAATTTATTCCCGGGTGATAAAAATACGCGTCCCATTTCTCCGTCACTTTAAAAGTATTCGCAGCGGGCTGCGCATAAATCAAGATTTAATAGTTTGAAGGACACCCCTCTGACCTTTAGCCTCGGGCGTAAATTAATAAAATTGCCAAAAGGCAACGCACCTCGATCCGGGCAACGGCTTTAATGCAATTTCTCTCTCTGTAAAATTCCTGCGCTTGGTCTCATTCGTCTTTCTGTTATTATTCTGCATTTTTTTTTTTTTTTTTTTTTTTTGCGAAAGATTGGGAGAAGTGGATTTTGATGGGAGTATGCAGTTCTTGTGAGACCATAAAATTCGTACATTATCCCGGAAGTAAATTATCCCTCGTGGTTGGAGTTTTCAGTTCTTGTGAGACCATAAAATTCATATATTATGATCTCAAAAGCAAGATTATCCCATTTGATTCCTAACACTGTCTCTACCTTTAGTAGATCTGATAACATTCATTGTTCCTTAATAACTCTATTCTGTGTTGGGTTTTTTTCGCGAGAGATGGGGAGAAGTGGAATTTGATGGGAGTTTTCATTTCTGGAGACGTCAAAATTCTCATGTTATCTCAAAAGCAAGTTTATACCATATGATTGCTATCACTCTCTCTGTCTATAGTAGAAGTGATAACATTCAATATTCCTTAATAGCACTATTCCGTGTTTTTTTTCGCGAAAGACTGGGAGGAGAAGAATTTGATGATAGTTTTTATTTCCTGTGAGAGGATAAAATTCGTGAAATATATCTCAGAAGTAAATTGTCCCATACGATGCTATCACTCGCTCTACCTATAAAGTGATAACATTATTCCCCAACAGCACAGGTATTCTGTTATTTCTGGAAATAAAGCAAATGAACTTGTATTTACTTCCTCTCCAGAATTGTGAAATATGCTGTAAAATCCTTATATTTCAACCTCCTTTTTATATTTTTCATATAAGAAAAAGCTTCTCATCTTTTAAAACAGGAATAAACTTCATGCGACAACGGTTTCGTAAAATAAAATTGAAAGATTATAATAGGGAGTCTGGAATGGTTCGGTTATCACAACTATTTTGAATTCGCTGGAAAATGTTCTTCCTGCAAAGTATAATGCGACAAACACGCGCTGGTTTTTTTGACAAGTCTGCGTTTATGTCATTTTTCGTATTATTTTTAAAACGAAATCCCTCCATCCAGTGGCATTAATGTAATTTACAAATGTGATGAATTATATTTCATGTATATTCACGATACGTTGCATAAAGTTACATAAAAAAACGGACACGATAAATACATGTTGAAAAATATAATCTTGGAAACTTAGCTTGCTGTGTACGAGTAATGGAAATGCACACCGTATGAATAATTCTGATTACTTCCTAAGATGCAATTATATTCTCCGAGTCTCAGCAAAGAGGTTGGGCGCAGAACTTCGCCAATTAATGTAAATGCAATCGGCACGGGGGGGCCCGATTTTCATTTTGGCGAGGAGGTTGTGTAGCCGAATATTATAAATTATTAATATTCTTTTGTACCTTTCCTCTCGTCCCTACTCAAAAAAAAAAAAAAAAATGAGTCGGTTACCATTTTGACTGGAAAGTATACGGAGTTTTTAATTTTTTCTTTTTATATCAAAAATTTTCGTCACTGCAGAATCTGCAGTTTAACTAATGCTTATTTGTCCTGGAAATTTATAAATTGTTTTTGTATATTTATTCTCACTCCCCGCCCCCTCCAAAAAAAAAATTTTTAATTTTATGTTTGCTGGGAAGTAAATGGACTTTTCAGTTTTTTTATATTTTTGTATTTTCATCACTGCAGGATCTGCAATTTAACTTTTGCTTCTTTTCCTTGAGAATTTATGAACTGATTTTGTAATTAGCCAACCCACAATATATATATATATATATGTATGTATATATATATATATATATATATATATATATATATATATATATATATATATATGTATATATATATATATATGTATGTATGTGTATATATATACATATATATACAATATGTATATAAAACTATACATATATATATATATATATATATATATATATTATATATATATATATATATATATATATATATATATATATATATATATATATATATATATATATATATATATTTACATGTTCATATCTACTGTATACAGTATATTAAATTTACACTTTCACTGGAAAGCTCATGGACTTTTCAATTTTTTTCTTTTTGTATTTTCATCGCTGCAGGATCTGCAACTTACCTTTTGTGTTTTTTCTTTATGAAAATGTATAAATTTACATTTTTACTGGTAAGTTTACGGAGTTTTCAATTTTTTTCTTTTTATAATTCAACGCCGCAGGATCTGTAATTTAACTTTTTTTATCCTCTTTTTTCTTGAGACTCAGCAAATTATTCCTTTGCAGATAGATGCACACTTCAGTCCTATATAATTTTAATCATTTTAATAGCCAAGTAGTCAATAAAATATAAATTGTCAAAATTGTCCTTAAATAGTATTTGGGTAACATTAAACAAGTAGAAAATGCGTCGAAGTTTCTTCGGCGCAATCGAGTTTCTGTACAGCGTGTAATCAAGGCCACCGAAAATAGGTTTATCTTTCGATGGTCTCGATGTTCTCGGTATAATGCTGTATGAGCCGCAGCCCACGAAACTTTAACCACGGCCCGGTGGTGGCCTGGCCTACACCGTTGCCAGAAGCACGATTATGGCTAACTTTAACCTTAGATGAAATAAAAACTACTGAGACTAGAGAGCTGCAATTTGGTATGTTTGATGACTGGTGGGTGCATAATCAACATACCAATTTGCAGCCCTCAAGCCTCAGTGGTTTTAAAGATCTGAGGGCGGACAGGAAAAAGTTCGGACGGACAGACAAAGTCGGCACAATAGTTTTCCTGATTGAATGGAAATCCAGGCTAGATAAAATTCAACAATATGAGGATTCCATGATGACTGAGAAACATTAGGTGCATGTAGTAGTCATTATGCTGACATATTACTCATAAATTCTCCTACATACTTCATACAGGAGAGAAAATCAGGTAGATAAATTAACAAAGAACAGTCATTGATAAACTCTTAATATTATGGAACAGAGACACACGCCATTCCTTCCTCATCCCGTAAAAATTATGCATAATGACACGTCATTCCTTCCTCCTCCCATAAAAAAATATTCGTAATGACACACGTCATTCCTTCCTCATCCCGTAAAAATTATCCATAATGACACGTCATTCATTCCTCATCCCATAAAAAAATATTCATAAAGACACGTCACTCCTTCCTCATCCCATAAAAAAAATATTCACAATGACACGTCATGCCTTCCTCATCCCATAAAAAAAATATTCATAATGACACACGTCATTCCTTCCTCATCCCATTAAAAAAATATTCATAATGAGTTGTTCATAACGAGTCGTGCATAAACTTTATATTAAACATTGAAGACTGTCGGACGCAAATTGAAAATATGCTAAGCGCAACGAACTGAGTACCAGATGCTTCTTTCCCTCGAAGAGTCGTCACGGGAAGACTTATGAGGGGAAGTCTTCTCATTAAACTTTTCATTATTTCTTCTTCTTCTTCTTCTTCTTCTTCTTCTTCTTCTTCTTCTTCTGCTGATGCTGCTGCTGCTTCTTCTTCTTCTTCTTCTTCTCTTTAACTGCTTCTTCTTCTTCTTCTTCTTCTTCTTCTTCTTCTTCTTCTTCTTCTTCTTCTTCACGTGGGTCTGAACAAGATTAGAGGAGATGGAGACTTCAGAGTTTGATGAAAGTATGGGCGGCCATAGTTTGATTAAGTTTTCGTCGTCTTGTTTGACTTTGTGATAAAGGGTCGAGGTATATATGACAGTTTAAGCAGTTAATTTATCCTATATAAACTGCTTAAACTGTCATATTAAGCAGTTTATTTGGGATAAATGACGAAGCATACATTTTGTGTCATCAGAATAACTCAATTTGCTGTAAGAACACTGAAAATGTTGTATAGACGTAGTATTATGCAAATTATTGTAAGTCTGGTGTCTGCGATAGATGTTAAAAGAAGGGAAACTGAAACGCACGCACACACGTGTATATATATATATATATATATATATATATATATATATATATATATATATATATATATATATATATATATATATATATATATATATATATACACATGTGTGTGTGTTGCGAAGATATCTAAACAGTTAAAGGTGAATGACTGCGAGACAATGACATTCGATAAAAACATGAAAATAAGTGTTTGAAACATGAGTAATTCACTTGAAACCACAATACAATGGCTTTGTTTTATAATTTCATTTCTCACGAACTTCGTACTCCGATTTCAGGGTACAAATCAAACGTAATCCACTTAATTAATAAATGATTTAATAAATGATTCCAATTTCAGACCTGAATTAATTAAGAGTTTGATCTAAACAGTGAGATTTTATTTCATATTGTTCCAGATTAATCAACTCCGTGTTCTCTTGCAATGCCTTGTAACGTGTTTGTTTTTATATTCAAAAAATAAAACTCGTCACACTCACATTTTTATCCCGAATTCTTCCGGTGTAAAACGTGTATTGCAAAACTTTCCGTCGTTCAATGTTTGGTAATGCGTTTTTTATACCAGCTGTCCCGTGTTTTCCATTTGTGTCGTTTTGTGATACGAAGAGTTTGAAATATTCAAGGCTGGAAATATAATTCGCCTGATTTAGTAATGCAAAAAAATTGCCATAGATCTGAAGTAAGTTTTATAGGATTCTCCATACAGTATGTTTATATTTTAAAGTTATCTGGTAATTCGTTTTAAACAAGAAAAATGTGGTGTATCTTTTCTATCTATTTAAATAATTGTAGGATATATGCTTAAACTGTTTAAAATTTATTTGGTAATTCATTTTAGACGAGAAAAATATTTTATAAAACTTTTGTCTGTATATAAGTAACATAGAGAAATAGATACAGTGGTCCATTGTATACATACACACACACACACACACACACACACACACACACACACACACACACACATATATATATATATATATATATATATATATATATATATATATATATATAAAGACACACATATACATACATATACATATACATATACTTACAGTATATCCCCTGCTTCAGCACCTTACTTAGATTCATGTTTACATTATGCAAACGATCTCTGCCTAAACATTAAAAGCTATACTTGTCTAATACCCTCCTTCACACCCCAACCCATCCCCCCCCCAAAAAAAATAATGCCTCGATGGGCTCTCCGTCCCGTTAAACATATTCATGGCGTACCTTTGCATAAATTCACTTTAAATAACATCTAAAAGGACCCACGAAATGAATGCATCCTTGAGTTCTTCTCTTAAAAAAATGTGGAGTGTAAATTGAAATTATGCAAAACTGTGCAAAGACGCTTCGCTCGTC
>JANJGK010000026.1:39390859-39395859 GCA_039081455.1 Macrobrachium rosenbergii | reverse complement strand
ATATTTATATTTATATTTATATTTATATGAGCAAGGAATATTCTCCTTTCAAAACCACGTAACTCCAAAAATCAGTCCCTTTTCTAAACACATTTCCACTAGACCTTTCTCTCTAATCTAATTATTTCAAGAACTACATACCTGCCAACAACACTTCCAGTTCTGTCACCTACTTTTGTACTTGAATTAACTACCAAAACTATTCTTATGCTCCCAAACCGCCTAGCACAGGTTCAGTTCTCCATAATACTCTCATTTTCATTAGTTTTCTTTCTAGATATATGTCTTGTCATAATTATACTCGTATATAGAAGCAAGAAAATAACTTGTGGCTTGCATGTGAGACTCACCAGATAATTTTTAAGTCAAAATGCAATTCAGGGTGCTTCTAGTTTGAGATGAAAGTATAAGCTAAAACCACCTCATTCTAACTGAAAATAATCCTGATTCGGAGGCAGATTGAATTAGCTAATATTCAGCGACCGCTTTACATAATGCAGGCATAATAATAAGTAAATGGTACAATATTACAGTATATTCATATGACGGCCGTTTTATTTTCATGATTTTGTTTCCCAAAGGAATTAATCAAAACTACTGAAAGAGTTCAGTGTTTTTTAAGAATTTATAATCAATATAGCCGCTTTTGAAAATGACTCCTGAAAAATGCGGAGACCCGAGAAAATAATGGTAAATGAATATTCAATATTATTTTACATATGACGGCCGTTTTAGTATGTAAGAGCTCAGTATTTTTTAAAATTTATAATCAATATAGTCTCTTTAGAAAATTACTCCCGAATAATGTGGAGAGATGAGAAAAATGCAACAAGATAAACATTCTTTCATATAGAAATGCAGGCACAATAATAAGTGAATATTCAATATTATTTTACACACGGCGGCCATTTTATTTGCATGATTTTTTCCTCAGGGGAATTAATCAAAACTACTGAAAGATTTAATTTTTTTTATTTATAATCAGTATAGTCTCTTTTGAAAATGATTCTCGAGTAATGTGGAGACCTGATAAAAATGCAACAAGGTAATCATTCTTTCATATAGAGGCGCAGGCATAACAGTAATTGAATATTCAATATGACGGCCGTTTTATTTTTATGATTTTTTTTTTCAAAGAAAAAAAAAGTTCAGTATTTTTTTAAATTGATAATCAATGTAGTCTCCTTTGAAAATTAATCCCGAATAGTGTGAAGACCTGAGAAAAATGCAACAAAATAATGATTCTTTATTATAGAGTGGAAATAAAAGGCCTTTCATACCACAGTCGCACCCAAACTTCCTAAATGGACACGCGCATACGAGCTGCGTGCGGCAGTAACGCGATTACGTTTGCCAAATAAAATTCCGCCGACTATTGGGCCGCATTTAGAAGCATTTCCATCATATCCCGTCGGTCCTCAGAGTGCAAAAACGCACGCGTAAATGTTTTACGATAATCTTCATTGGTTGAAAGTTTTATGCCAATATTTTTTATGTGGCAAAAATATCGTGAATTTTTTATCAGAATGCAAAAATGCACTCGTAAATTTTTTACGATAATCTTCACTGGTTAAATGTTTTATATCATGATTTTTTTCAATGTGGGAAAAATGTCGTAAGTTTATTTTTATCAACAATATTTTTTCGGTGGGGAAAAACCTTTATTGGTTCAAAATTTTAATCGGTCCTCTGAATGCAAAAATGCAGCCGTAAATGTTTTACGATAACCTTCACTGGTTGAAAATTTTATATCACTATTTTTTTCAATGTGGGAATAATATCGTAACTTTTCTATCAGTTGTGGTTGGGCTCTGAATATCGTAAACTAAGATGGTCCTCCGAATGCAAAAATGCACTCGTAAATGTTTTACGATATCTTCACTGGTTGAAAACTTTCTATCACTATTTTATTCAATGTGGGAAAAATATCGTAAACTAAAGTGGTCCTCCGAATGCAAAAATGCACTCATAAATGTTTTACGATAATCTTCATTGGATGAAAATTTTATATCACTATTTTTTTCAATGTGGGAAAAATATCGTAAATTTTTTATCAGCATTTTTTTTTTTTTGGTGGGGAAGAATCTTCATTGGTTAAAAATGTTTATATCACCAATGTTGCTTTGCTTGGTATGTGGGAAAAATATCGTAATTTTTTTATCAGCAATTTTTTTTTGTGGGAAAAATATCGTAAACTAAGAGAAATTTTAGATTTTTTTACGGTCCCCAGATTGCAAAAATGCCCACATAAATATTGATAATCTTCATTGGTTAAAATTTTTTATCACATTTTTTTTGCGGGGAAAAATATTGTAAATTGGAAGAAATATGAGGAGTTTTTTTTCGAGAGGAATTGGTTAATGTTTTATATCACTAATATTTTTCTTTTATTCTAGGACGGTGGGAAAAATATCGTAAACTAAGAGAAATATTAGGATTTTTTCCGAGAGGAATAGGTTAGAATATATATCACCAATGTTTTTTTGTTTTGGGATTGTGGGAAAAATATCTTAAACTAAGAAATATATTAAGAGCTTTTGAGAGAGGAATTGGTTAAAGTTTTATTTTGCCAATATTTTTTTTAGGAATGTAGAAAAAAATATCGTAAACTAGAAAAAAATATCAAGATTTCTTTTTCTGAGAGAAAATATGTGAAAAGTCATTGGACGAAACCCAGTAAAATACAATTATGGAATCCTTAATGGAAAGATATTTTTCTTTATTCATGTTGTACATGAGCATGCATATTCAGCTTTTAAACAATAAGCATTTTATAAAAAAAAAATGCATCCAGGAAAAAAAGGTACACAAATGATTTCGTATAGATTTTGGATCTTGGATATCACTTCGGTACCTCCTGGGATATTATTATTATTATTATTATTATTATTATTATTATTATTATTATTATTATTATTATTATTATTTCCAATTTGCTTTTTTTAGTATGCTCGTAAATGCATCCCCACTATTTTTAATAACAAATGAACACAGACATTACATAAATGCGTAGCCCTTTTAAGCACTGTCGCTTCCAGTAATTTTATATTACGTCCATTTTCCAGATAAAATGATGAAGTTGAAAATAATTTCCTGAATAAAAACCTGAAGGGAGTGAGTTATATTTACATATATTCTCAATCATGTTAAATCATTTCTTAATGGTATTCGCCCGAGAGAATGCAGTTTCATCAAATCACTTCAAGGGTAGTTATGCATATATTAGGAAAACAAAGAGCTTGTGAAGACTTCATTGCAATCTGTCAATCACATCTCATGAAATTAAGGTTCCTATAGTGTCCCCTATCATTTTGGAAAGTAATAAATTAAGGAAAATTAAAACAGCGTTATTTTTTCTAATATGGAATCCAGCACATAATAGTTATTTTATATCGTCTTATTTTTTCTTGCAAGTAATCAAACATGACTTTTCCTTATCAGGACAAATACATCAATAAATCATGCTAGCATGCATCAATGTACTCAACAGTGTTGCATATGAAAAAAAATCTGCATACGAAAAAATATGCATACTAAAAAAATATGCATACGAAAAAATATATTCAAATCTTCAGGGGAACGTGGAAAGAAAAATGACAGAGATTTCATCTTCATCTCAAGGCATTTCCAAGATGATCTTGAAAATGTCCCGTAATAAAGACGAAAGCTGAGTTTCCCCCGCTACTTTTGAGATTGGGGTGTGTTCGTATATTCATATACTCATACATAGTATTCTGTTCGAATGCAACATGCTCTGTATGATATTTTACATAGCTGCCCCTTCGTCAGATTTATGCATAGTTACCCCGTCCACTTATGTAGATGTAAGTGATATACTACTCAATAAGAGGGTCAGTTATAAACGTAGTGATTATAATTGAACTCCATTTATATTTATTTGAAAGCATCATCTTTTAGATACGAAACAGTACACAGGAACCAGGTTATAACAAATGGCTCTAGAGCAGCAAGGAACTGAGAGACTTAATTGGTTGTGGAACAATAGATTGATTTAGAGACGGCTCTGGACGAGCTATTGAACACGGCTCAGTACTGTGGACTTGGCAGTGAGATTCTAAGGTTTGCATTGAATAGCCAGAGAAAATTCTGAGGTATTGTTGCTTGAATAATACATTCCATACAAAGATGCCTTCTATGCTATATGTAAATAGTGGGGGTTTTGTCTTAGCTTCTTATACTTGGTTGAATGAGAGACGGAAGGATTTTATTCTTTTCAGCTCAATGGATCAGTGAAAAAGTTGTTTTCATTTGCCTAAACCGGTAGTATGACTGCACTGTTACAGATGTTACTTTCAACATCGCTTTTCTCGCGTAGTTATTACATTATTTTTTTATGAGTAATTACATTTTAATTTAACAAGGATTAGTCCTCTTGCAGAAGATGTACATCTTGATCTAAGGGACCGTGATGTCAAAATGATCAAATTCCTTTAACACTTTTAGCAGCATTAAAATCCTTAGGTTATCTAAATCCTCCTCATACCTTTTAAATTCCATTTATTAAGTAATGCCTTTTGACATCTAAAATAACAACAAAACTCTAACTTTCACACATTTTAAATGTTTATAAGCTCAGGGCAAAAATACCTGAAAATTCAAAGTAAGCATCTTAATGTACTGGTTGCGAAATTGTATATAAATTTTGCAAAGTCTTTATTTCTGCTACCTATATTTTAGAATTGTAATACTTATAATTCGTGGAAATGACACTGGTATTCAGTAAAACATTATTATTATTATTATTATTATTATTATTATTATTATTATTATTATTATTATTATTATTATTATTATTATTATTATTATTATAGTAATAATAATAAAAACTAATAATAATAATAATAATAATAATAATTATTATTATTATTATTATTATTATTATTATTATTATTATTATTATTGTTGTTGTTGGTGTTGTTGTTATTTTTTATTATAATAATTCATCAAGAGGAAATGACTCGGGTATTCAGTAAATCATT
>JANJGK010000026.1:39383359-39385859 GCA_039081455.1 Macrobrachium rosenbergii | reverse complement strand
TGATCGAGTATATAACTTTTAAAAATTAAACAAGTAATCACAATAAGTGCTCTAAAATAATCAGGTACGTTCATAAACTTTTCTTTCGTAATAACCGTAATGTATAAAAAACTAAGCCTCTTAGGATTAAGTTATTAATACCTACATAACGAAAAAAAATGAATAATTACCTTAGGGTTCTCTGAGAAGGTCGATTTATAACGAATCCCATCGGGAGAAAAAAAAAATGAAAGTCACAGACCAGAGAGCCGATATCGTATGGAAATTGAAAGCAAATTGAAAGCAATTTTTAAACCCGGTTCCCTGGAAGCCTGTTCCGTGAAGATCTCTCGGACATGCATGCAATGCGAATGAGGGTAGGGAAAGACCTTGCAGCTGGTTGCGGGAAGGGGGGGAGGGTGAAGGTGGGGGGGACTTTGTTTATTACGGCAAAGAAAAAGGGGGAGGGGCGGATAAAATAACAAGGGGGTTAAGACCTTTGGTTTTTTAATTATAAATCCGGAAAGACCTTGAAAGTTTTTATGGATTAGGAATCCGGGAAGACCTTGAAAGTTTTTATGGATTATAAATCCGGGAAGACCTTGAAAGTTTTTATGGGTTATAAATCCGGGAAGACCTTGAAAGTTTTTATGGGTTATAAATCCGGGAAGACCTTGAAAGTTTTTATGAGTTATAAATCTGGAAGACCTTGAAAGTTTTTATGGATTATAAATCCTGGAAGACCTGGAAAGTTTTTATGGATTGTAAATCTGGGAAGACCTTGAAAGTTTTTATGAGTTATAAATCCGAGAGGACCTAGAAAATTTTTATGAATTATAAATCCGGGAAGACCTGGAAAGTTTTTATGGATTGTAAATCTGGGAAGGCCTCGAAAGTTTTTATGGATGATAAATCCGGGAAGATCTTGCAAGTTTTTATGGATTGTAAATCCGGGAAGACCTGGAAAGTCTTGATGGATTATAAATCCGGGAAGACCTTGAAAGTTTTTATGGATTATAAATCCAGGAAGACCTGGAAAGTCTTTATGGATTATAAATCCGGGAAGACCTGGAAAGTTTTTATTGGTTATAAATCCGGGAAGACAAATCCGGGCAGACTTCTGCAATCACATACTAAAATTTGTTTTGAGCTCATGAGTGGGGGTGAGTCAGCCCACCATAAGATAGAAAGGCGGCAGCAGTTCCTCATTGTCAGGGCGATCTCACTCGGCCTCGAAATAGCTAAGGGAAACCTTATGCCAAATTGGACTGCTTTAGTGAAAATCTTGGCTCGTGAACACACACAGACACACGCACACAAACATAAACATATCTCTCTCTCTCTCTCTCTCCTCTCTCTCTCTCTCTCTCTCTCTCTCTCTCTCTCTCTCTCTCTCTCTCTCTTTATAATACACGAACACGCGCGCATGTACACACACACACACACACACACACACACACATATATATATATATATATATATATATATATATATATATATATATATATATATATATATATATATATATTACATATTGCGTATAATATATATATATATATATATATATATATATATATATATATATATAATATATACACACATATACATACATACATACACAAACACTCACACATAACATATGAGCTTTATGACTCACATCATTGCCGACATAATTTGCAATCACGATTGTTTGGTCAATCCTTAATAATCGTAATGCATCAAAACAGCGGCGTATTGACTGTCATATCCATTGACAAATACTCTGTTAATGAGGTTTCTATCGATTGCACGCAGTTCAAATAAAACCCGGCATTCAATTGATATCCGAATATCAGTGATGATGATGATGGCCCTCGCTAATGAGTGCGCATTCCTCAAAATGCGTGAATAATTACTATTGATAGATTTCTACACAAATGACAGGCTAGTTAACGTCGGAAGTGCAATTAGCTTTAGGCGGAGGCACGCGCGCGTAGTTTTTTTTAGTTTCATCTTTGGTGTGACGGGTATTAGCACTGACATGTAAATAAATAGGTAAGTAAATGGATGAATACGTTTACTCACATACACCCACACACACACACACACATATATATATATATATATATATATATATATATATATATATAAGTATACATATGTATATATGTATTTATATGATATATATATAAATATATATATACACTCATGTATATATAAATATAGATAGGTATACATAAACTTATATCCATATATATATATATATATATATATATATATATATATATATATATATATATATATATATATATATGTGTGTGTGTGTGGGTATACATATATATATATATATATATATATATATATATATATATATTATATATATATATATATATATATATATATATATATATATATATATACATACATATATGTATGTGTGTGTGTATTACGATCCAATTATTTCAGATAACTGTTTCTTGCTTACAAACGCAATTACTGACCTTTTACAAACGGCTATAAAATTACATACACGCACGATTAA
>JANJGK010000026.1:39373273-39378273 GCA_039081455.1 Macrobrachium rosenbergii | reverse complement strand
CATGTAGTATTTCCTTCTGTTGTGAGGATTTAATAGCGTCATAGAAATGAAAAATGTCGCTTAAATTGAGAGTATTTTTTCATATGTTTAGTATTCAGTTTTTGATATACATGTTTAATTATTGATATTTAATATATTTATACTGTAATACTGTAATATCATTTTCACTTCTTTTTGTTTTGATAATTTAATAGCATCATAGAAGCAAAATTATCGTTTTAGTACAGAAGGATTTTTAAGTCATATTTTTTTATTATGTATATACATATATACATATGTGTATATATATGTATGCATGTGTGTATGTATGTATGTAATGTTTTATATTGTAACACTATAATATCTTTTCGTATGGGGAAAATATATACCCTCACTATCAGACAATTCGCCTAAAACTTACAAAGTCTAACGTAGTCTAACAAAGTCTAACGAAGTCTAACAAAGTCTAAAAATTCACCTAACGAAGTCTAACAAAGTCTAACGAAGTCCTAACAAAGTCTAATGAAGTCTAGAGTAACAAAGTCTAACAAAATTCACCTAACACGTACAGAGTCTAACGAAGTCTAACAAAGTTTAACGAAGTCTAACGAAGTTAACAAAGCCTAACGAAGTCTAAAAAAGGTCTAACACAGTTTAAAAAGGTCTAACGAAGTCTAACAAAATCTAAATCTAACAAAGCCTAACAAACACCCAGCCATGCAGCTTTCATTACCGAGCACTCCAGCTGCGCGTCAGTCAACTGTAAATGGTTTTCAGTGCCATTGCAAAGACCTTGCAACATACAGCAAGTTAACAAATGGGTTTCGCGTACCGAGCCTTACAAACGTTAGGTTTTTTGTTTAGTTATGTTGGCTGACGGGAATAAATAAGCAATTAATTTTCGACAGTTGATGGGGAGTTTTAGCTACGATCTGACGGATTCTAATCGACTTATGGTTCCGTGAGATGAAAACAGAAAGAGTTTGAAGTTGGTTAGTTTGTATTAGGATTTTAATTAATTGATGTTAATATTTTTAATTAGTTTGATTAATTTTTATGAAAATTTTAATACTTGGGCGAATAATGACGATGACGTACATTAATAAACAGTTGAAATCTATGACAAGTTTTGTATCGTCTTCAAGGTAGAAACTTTAGGCTTTCAAAAGTTGTCAGAAAGAGAGAGAGAGAGAGAGAGAGAGAGAGAGAGAGAGAGAGAGAGAGAGAGAATGTGTCGTCTTTAAGGAAGGAAAGCTTACGGCTTCGAAAGCTATCATGGAGAGAGAGAGAGAGAGAGAGAGAGAGAGAGAGAGAGAGAGAGAGAGAGAGAGAGAGAGAGAGAGAGGGCGTCTGATCTCTTTGACCCGTATTCGAATTCTCAGAATATTCAGCTAACCAAACGCGGTAGAGTATTTTATAGGAAGTAACGTTGCTATATTGTTTACAGAGCGACGCGCGAGTGGTAGACTATATATTTGAAATTACTCTGAGGCTGGAAGAACCATGTATGAGTATGGTACGTTCCACTGCATAAGGAGTGCTGGTAGAAATAGCCCAGTTAATAACTGTAGACGATAAACAAAACAATTGAATAAATAAATACACACACATATATAAATAAATATATATATATATATATGTATATATATATATATATATATATATATATATATATATATATATATATATATATATAATATATATATATATATCTGTTGTGTGTGTGTGTATGTATGTATGTATATATATTGCTGATAGTAATTGCCTAGTAAATAAATTTGAAGAAATAATTGGATATATATATATATATATATATATATATATATATTATATATATATATATATATATATATAATATATATATATATATATATATATATATATACATACATACATACATACATACATACATACATACATACATACACGCACATAAAACTAGAGAATACACGCATACAGCAACTGATTAACACAGGAGGAAGTCAACGCTATTACCCCGCTATTAGCCGAGGAAATAAATATTCTAATGAGGTGCAAAGCGCCACCCGGCCATCATCAACAACAACAGCAGCAGCAACGGGAACAGTCGGAAAGCGAGCGAGAACTCGGCGAATGTCTCCTAAGTAAGTACCCCGGGGGGGTAATCTTCACTAATCCCCACCCCCCCTCCCCCATATCCCTCCCAGCGTCCTAAATAATGCAGCCCGTTAGCGGAATGCTTCAGAGAAATCTCATTAATCCCCGGGGTCGCTTGCGATTCGGGGAGATTAGTAGCCGGGACGACAAAACCGACGGCGTTTCAAAGGATAATTGCCAGCCGTTGCTGTTTCGTTTTGTCATCGGATGCGCCCCTCTCGTGGTGGCAGAGATTCCTTCTGAAGGTCTGGGAATGGGGTGGGGAGATGGGGGGGGATGGGAAGGGGGGGTAGAGGTGGCTTATGGGATTGTCTTCTAATGGAGTCATTGCCGGCACCAACAAGTGACGTCTGGTTTGGGCAGAGGTATTTAATAGATATATTAATACTTTGTCTCCCAGGAACGAAAATATAGCTTGAGCTGAGACATTTAATAAATATATTAATACTTCGTCTCTCAGGAACGAAAATATTGTTTGGGCAGAGGTATTTAATAGATATATTAATACTTTGTCTCCCAGGAACGAAAATATAGCTTGGACTGAGATATTTAATAAATATATTAATACTTTGTCTCCCAGGAACGAAAATATAGCTTGAACTGAGATATTTAATAAATATATTAATACTTTGTCTCCCAGGAACGAAAATATAGCTTGAGCTGAGATATTTAGTAGATATATTAAAACTCTGTCTCTCAGGAACGAAAATATAGTTAGAGCCAGAGGTATTTAGTAGATATATTAATACTTTGTCTCTCAGGAGCGAAAATATAGCCTGAGCTGAGATATTTAATAAATATATTAATACTTTGTCTCTCAGGAACGAAAATATAGTTTGAGCAGAGATATTTAATAAACATATTAATACTTTTACCTCAGGAAGGAAAATATAGTTTAAGGAGAGATATTTAATAAATATATGAATACTTTGTCTCTCAGGAACGAAAATATAGTTTGAGCAGAGATATTTAATAAATATATGAATACTTTGTCTCCCAGGAACGAAAATATAGTTTGAGCAGAGATATTTAATAAGTATAAGAATACTTTGTCTTTCAGGAACGAAAATATTAACTGTTTTTATTTAAATATTGCATACACAAAACGTGTCAGTATATTAATAATTTATTATAAAAAACACTTCCAGGCTTTTGCGAATTTGCTTCTCAATAAGGAAGTCGGTTACCGTTATTGTTATTTAAAGAATGCAAGCACACACGTGTGAATACATCAGAAAGTCATTTAGAAAACTTATTTCAAATGTTTATATTTATTTCAGATATTACTGAAAGATGTCACTGATTTTGCTGCAAGCTGAGTGCCAGTACTCAAGAATATTTTCAAGTAATGCATTTTTCATTTGTCATGAATATTCACTGAAAATTTACGTAGGCTAAGTTTTCCAAACATTGTACTTAATACGTATGTGTTCAGTGAGTGTGTGTTTTTGTGCGTTTGTAAGGTTCTTGTATTTATTGTATATACAAAGATTCTTGTATTTATTGTATATACAAAGACATTCTCATATGCACTGATACATGTATGCTTGATATGAGATCTGACATGGCATTTTAAAACTGACTTAAATAATCCAACAGAAATATATTAGTTCGTTCCATACGTTTTTCCTTATTTAATTCATCGAATTATATCAAACATACCAATGCCAAGTTCGGATAAAAAAAATACACAGAACGATATTGGAGACATATTGGATAAATAAAATCAAAATAGAAGTTAGAATAAGATCAGGCACACAGTACCGAGATAAAGAAAAAATGAAAGAAGACACGAAGAAAAGGCCACTGTTACGCTCAGCTTATTCCTTCCAAGTCATTGGCCGCGAACTGAACCCTGAAGTCAAAGTTATCGGAGTTGATAATGAGAATATATACTGTATCTTCCGTTACCTCAGGCCATTAACGGCTGTATACTCTCTCTCTCTCTCTCTCTCTCTCTCTCTCTCTCTCTCTCTCTCTCTCTCTCATTGAAGTAAAGCAATATGATATTTTAATGATAAATTCGTAGGGCTGTAACGGCTGTGTACTCTCTCTCTCACTCTCTCTCTCTCTCTCTCTCTCTCTCTCTCTCTCTCTCTCTCTCTCTCTCTCTCTCTCATTGAAGTAAAACGATATTATAATGAAAAACTCTCAGGACAGTAACGGCTGGATACCCTCTCTCTCTCTCTCTCTCTCTCTCTCTCTCTCTCTCTCTCTCTCTCTCTCTCTCTCTCTCTCTCTATCTTTCGGTGGTCTCGGTATAATACTGTATGAGCCGCGACCCATGAAACTTTAACCACGGCCCGGTGGTGGCGTATCCTATATCTTTGCCAGAAACACGATCATGGCAAACTTTAACCTTAAGTAAAATAAAAACTACCGAGGCTAGAGGGCTGCAATTTGGTATGTTTGATGATTGGACGGTGGTTGATTAACTTACCAATTTGCAGCCCTCTAGCCTCAGTAGTTTTTAGAATCTGAGGGCGGACAGAAAAAAGTGCGGACAGATAGACAAAGCCGGCACAACAGTTTTCTTTTACAGAAAGCTAATATATCTCTGAGAAATTTACTCTCAAATAAGGTGAAAAAGATAACCTCTATTACATCAATTCCCTTCACATATTTTTCTTACTTTCTGAAACTAAGAGGAAAAAGGTATACTTAAAAAGGAATAAACTTTCGATAAGTTTTTTCCAGCTGCTGAATGGATTTTGAAATTGTGATCGAGATGGTATGGCAATGCAAAATAGTTGTCATATATTTTCTGGTGAATGTTAACGTTTTTCATTATGGAATATGTGACTTCATTTACATTATGTATATATATATATATATATATATATATATATATATATAATATATATATATATATATATATATATATA
>JANJGK010000026.1:39360773-39370773 GCA_039081455.1 Macrobrachium rosenbergii | reverse complement strand
ACTGACGATAATTTCCTCTCTTTATGATAATGGCTCTCATTCGGGGAAGATCTCTTATCGTTCTTCCCTCCTTCCCTTCCCAGCGTCGTGCTACTTAAGGCAGGGAATAAAATCGCTCGCGGGATGACTCCTACTCCTGCTTGAAATTGCGAATATTCGCCACCGTTAGGATGCGTTGAAGATGAGCATATTTGTCACCGTTAGGTTTCCTTGAAATTGCGCTTATTTGATACGGTTAGATAAACTTAAAGTTCCGTTTTTCCATAGTTAGGTTCCCTTAAAACCGTTTCCTCTAAACTGCCCATATTTGCCACATAGATTCCGATGAAAACGCGCATATTTGTCACCGTTGGGTTCCCCTTAAGATTGCGCATATTTGCCGTAGTTCGGCCCCCCTTGAAATTGCGCATATTTGTAACGTTTATTTCCCGTTAATTTGTGCATATTTGCCACATTTAGGTTTCCTTGAAGTTGCGCATATCTGCCACTGTTAGGTTCCCTTGAAGTTGCGCATTTTTGCAACATTAATTCCATTGAAATTTTGCATATTTGCCACAGTTTGGTTGCCTTGAAATAACCCATATCTGCCACTATTAGGATGTCTTGAAATTGCGCATATTTGCGACATTAATTCCATTGAAATTGCGCATATTTGCCACAGTTAGGTTGCCTTGAAATTAGCCGTATTTTCCTTGAAATTGTGCATATTGGTGACAGCAAAGTTCTATTTGACATAACCCATGCTAAATGAATTCAGCAATATGTTAGTCGACCTGAACACGAGAGATTTTGCAATCTGTAGACGACAATGTACTCAACCACACCTGGCAGAACAAATGCTATAAATTATCCTCTATGAATATTAATAAGCATTTTCATCAATATACATCACAGAAGATTTTTGAATGACCATTTTAATAAGGTTGTGGCAAAGCTCTCTGCTTCGACGTGAATTGCTTCTGATAATGAGAAAGTTCGATTAATTGTGACACAATTCAAGCATGTGTTCATTAGCTCGGAATACTTATATGCGAAATCTGAATGCAAATTAAATATCTAACTATTTAATTACTCATTCATCAGAAACCTAATTAAATCATTTTTTCTGCCTGACAAGGCGGTTATTGCGCTCAGCAATTATTTGGAATATTTTTATTTTCTTTTTAGTTGAGTGATAGTAATTAAGTAACATGGCTTTTTTCAAATTGGACCTTCCAAGATATGATAAAATCGTAGAATAAATAACGTGTCTCAGTTTCTGATACTTAATAAGTTGAAGACGATTGTTTCATTGATAGATTCTAATTGCAAAATACGTAAAAATAACTTGTGATTTTAATATACCTGTAAAAGCAATTTTTCTTCAGTATTCATGCTATTAGTTTTCAGTTTTTCTTTATGAATACGTATAACCGGCTGTTTTTTTTAGCACTTATATTACTATAAACTAATGCTGTCTTCACAGCATTATATGTATGTGTGTGTGTGTATATATATATATATATATATATATATATATATATATATATATATATATATATATATATATATATATATATATATATATATATATATATATATATATATATATATATATATGTAGATATATACATATATGTATATTTACATATATATGTATATGTATAGGCATATGTTTATATCTATATATGCATTTGTATATATACATACACACACACACACACATATATATATATATACACACCCACATACTCACACGCTGTGGAAGGTTCTAAAATTTTATTTGAATAATAATGATTTTACAACCTTTCATAGTTTTACTTGGGAAAATTCCTTGAAATCTGCATCTGTGAAAATCATTGGATATTCTAATTTCCAGAGACATACGTTGGTACTCCGTTCATGAACTGATTGTGAGTGACGTGACTCAGACAAAAACGCATTAAATTAGTAAAAATACACATTCAGATATTGTGATAACAGACCTTTAGTTAACATCATATATACATTTACACCATTTAACTGCTGCAGGGATATCTTCAAACAGCGCGAATTTTATTCTCTGCAAACATTTTCCGTCTTTGTCACATTGCGGCCGAAATATTTTGTTATAATATATGCGTTTCGAGGTGAACTATCAGATCCTGCATTGGATATGATATTTTGAACTGAAAGCCGGGTATTATATTTTCAACGCATGCCATTCAGCTTATATTACAATACTGATATGTCTCTGGTTTCACGATTCAAAGCTTGCTCCCGAAATAAATGAAATGAATATGACAGAAATTATTTCTGTAGGTCTGTTCATACGCTGATGTAAACTTTGATCGGAGGTATTGCAAAAAAAATATAAATATACAGTAGTATAACTGTGTCTTGTATTGTCCCTTAAAAATTTTCAAAAAATATAAATATAGTGTAACTGTGTCTAATAGCGTCCCTAAATTTTTTTTCCAAAAAACATAAATATAGTGTAATTGTGTCTAATAATGTCCCTTAAAAGTTTTCAAGAAATATAAATATAGTGTAGCCGTGTCTAATAATGTCCTTTAAATTTTTTTTAAATATAGATATAGTGTACCTGTCTAATAATCTCCCTTAAAAATAAAAATAATATATAAATATAGCGTAACTGTGTCTAATAACGTCCATTAAATTTTTTTTTAAATATTAGATATTGTGTAGCCGTGTCTAATAACGTTCCTTAAAATTTTTACAAATATATATAAATATAGTGTAACTGTGTCTAATAATGTGCCTTGAAAAATTTTCAAGAAATATAAATCTAGTGTAGCCGTGTCTGATATAGTCCCTTAAAATTTAGAAAAATATATATATAGATATAGTGTAACTGTGTCTAATAATGTCACTAATTTTTTTTTTAAATATAAATATAGTTATGTCCAATAATGCCCCTTAAAATTTTTTCAAGAAATATAAGTATAGCAGTATCCAATAATGTCCTTTAAAAATTTTCTTCTATGACAAATTGAATATTTTGTGTAAATCATATGTCACAAAGAATTTAATATTTACCGCAATATTGATAGTTGTTTCTCACGCCTTCAAAAAAAGATTAGGAATATAGAAAAATTTTGCATCGATAAACAACAGTGAAATTGAATAAACATTAAAATCTCTCCGTAATTTTTACACGAGAATAGGGGAACATAATGAACTTTTTATTGTAAGAAAAACCGTATTTTTTGGGAACTTTAGCTTATGAGTCAGTAAATTTTGGCACCGACAGAAAACGATAACAATAAAATAATCCAACCTTGAATGACCTTAGAAAAAGGACAGGACGTTTTATGCATTTGTTGATGACAATTGTGACTGAGTCAGTTTGAGGTGAATACGAATTCTCTTCTTCAAATAATGCATTTCATGCACAGTATACCATCTGAACCCCGTAAGGGGTTTTGTGCCGTCAGTGCACCTCATGTGGTGCACTATAGGCATTTTTCAAGGTTTTTGGTAGCATCCATTCGTCCCCTAGCTGCAACCCCTTTCATTCCTTTTACTGTACCTCAGTTCATATTCTCTTTCTTCCATATTATTTTCCACCCTCTCCTAACAATTGATTTATAGTGCAACTGCTAGGTGGCCCTCCTGTTACACCTTTCAAACTTTTACTGTCAATTTCCGTTTCAGCGTTGAATGACCTCATAGGTCCCAGTGCTTGGCCTTTGGCCTAAGTTCGATATTCTATTCAGTATTCTGAATTCCTAAAAAAAAAGAAAATAGATTTAACATTTTTTCGATACTATTGGTTTTAGAATATATTCGCCCAAATTTTATATCCATAATTTCTCTCTCTCTCTCTCTCTCTCTCTCTCTCTCTCTCTCTCTCTCTCTCTCTCTCTCTCTCTCTCTCTCTCTCTCCAAATAAATATAAATACAATTCTGAAAATACAGTACATTCATTTACTCAGTAATCAGCAAATCCGAAATAGAGTTCAATTCGTGCCTTGTTTTGCAAACGTAATTATAAATAAAAATAATAAATAACAGAACATAATTTATCAAAACTATCCTAAATTGTTGAATCCGTATGCAGCAAGTTTTTAATTATATTTTTTTTATATTTATTTACTTTTGTTCCAGGCTGAAAACACTAGCAGCCAGTCATATAGAAAATGAAAAGCACGGAGGTATTTCATGAATATCGGGACGTGTATTAATACGCGCGCGCGAGCACACTTGACCGCATACATACAGATATATATATACATATATATATATATATATATATATATATATATATATATATATATACATATTCTGTACGTACATACATACATATATGCATACACTTACATATTTGTTTGTTTGTTAAATAAACAGTCATGTACAGAATAAAACATGGAAGAGTAACAGATGATACCAAACCTAATTTCACTTGATAAATACAGCAATAATCCATCATGTAGGAAAACAGTACTTAAGTTTCCTGAACAAACAAACAAATAAAAAAAACCTGCCCAGCCTTTGAGATCTCAAACTCTTCAGAAGACCGACAAAAACATTCAAAACCCTTCCCGTGTGGGCATTGCCCAACGTCACTCACACTTGTCCATACCCAAGACTATATACACCATTCATTCAATCTTTCATGGACTATAGTCCAGCAGACTTCAGTCTCCCCCGATCCACTAAGAGTTGCCTTGTCAATCAACAAGTGACAGGTTTGGAGTTTGACGGCTGACGGCATGAACCTGGAGGTGACGTTCTTTTCGTGTGGTTTGTTGTTTGTTGCTAGAGGTTGCTAGTTGCTCCAGGGTTGGATGGCCAGAGGATCTATATATTTTTTTTTTTTTTTTTTTTTTTGGTGGGAGTGAATTTGGACGTAGAGGAAATTCCGCGAATGTTGTTTGCTTTATGGTTTTTTTTCATAGATGGAAGCCTTTGTCAATAGTTTTGTGTTATGTAAGAAAGCACAGTTTTTTCCAATTTATTTCTCTGATTTGAGTAAAAGCAAGTTCTACTGTACCTTATAACTACAGCATTTCATTTCCCTGGACGTTAGTTTTCTTTGCATGAGGTGGTAATGAGGTTAACTAATTTAATGTAGAATTACATATACGTACTGTATATACATACATACATTCACACACATACACACACGCGTATATATATATATATATATATATATATATATATATATATATATATATATATATATATATATATATGTATATGTATATATATATATATATATATATATATATATATATATATATATATATATATAGATGTGTGTGTGTGTATTTTTATATGTATATATAATTCTACATTTAATTAGTTAATCTCATTACCAAAACTCAGCCCGCACAGAAAACTCACGTCCCGTTTCATCCGAATACCCCCCCGCCATCACCGCCACCCCCGACCCCAACCCTTCCTGTCATCCTCTCTCAAATCCCACCTTGGAAGCGCTCGAGTAAAATCATTAAGAATACATAACATCCTTGATGTCACTACTCCCTGGCATATACACCCACTACGTAGCGCATTAGCTTACCGTGGTGGTAATTATGTCTAAACCGAGACTCCCTTCCATTAACCTACTACGCTAGCATCCTTTCCAGGGTTCAAACTCTGTTTCCCCCAGAAGCAACTTGACAGAGTTCAAACTGTTTTCCTCAGGGATGTTGGTCATTTCTCATGTGCTCAGGAGTCTGTTGGGAATGGTGGAAATGACTGAAGGAATGTTGGAATTTTGTTTGAGTGTTGTTTTTTAAAGTAGGGATTTTTTGAGAGGGCAAAGATGTGTTTTTTGTAAGTCTTGTGCATATTGTGGTTTTTGGAAAATCAGTGGATTTGAAGAGAATAATAATAATAATAATAATAATAATAATAATAATAATAATAATGGTGACACTGATAAAATTACTTATATCTTATTAAGGGTTATACAATTCTGGTTTATAATAATAATGATAATAATAATCGTATATTATTTAGAGTTTTCATTATTTTTCTAGTAACTGACTTTTCTTGGTTACTACGTTGCGTCAGTTGCTCTCCGATACTTGTCTTTTCTGGAGAGGGAAATAGTCGTAGATCGGAATATAATTTATTTCTGGTACATAGGGGGTTCGTCCGGTTACTGAAATCTGGGGAGCATTGTCCGTAGAGTTTTCTCGGGTCGGTTGTGTTATTATTATTATTATTATTATTATTATTATTATTATTATTATTATTATTATTATTATTATTATTATTATTATTATTATTATTATTATTATTAAGGATGCTTATAATTATTTCTGTGGATTTTATCCCTATTCCAGATTGATAATAATAATAATAATAATAAAGGTGAGTAACACTCAGAGTAATGATATAATTTTCATAAGAAATTCATTTTCGGTATGTAAAGCATTTCAATAATAACCCTCTATTTCTTTAATAACCTATTCTATAAAACAACAAGCACAGGTAGTATTTCTAGTCCACTTCTGTAGTAATAATAATAATAATAATAATAATAATAATAATAATAATAATAATAATAATAATAATAATAATAATAATAATAATAAAAGGTCAGTAACGCAGAATAATAATATAATTGTTATAAGAAATTTATTTTCAGTTTATAAAGTATTTTCAATAATAACCTATTTTATAAAATAAGTACAAATTTTATGTCTGGTCCAGATCTGAAATATAATAATAATAATAATAATAATAATAATAATAATAATAATAATAATAATAATAATAATAATAATAATAATAATAATAATAATAATAATAATAATAATAATAATAATAAAGGTCAGTAGCACTGAGAATAATAATATAATTGTCATAAGAAATTCAATACCAGTGTATAAAGCATTTTCAATAATAACCTATTTTATAAAATAACAAGTACAAGTTTTATGTTTTGGTCCATAAAAACAACAACAACAACAATAATAATAATAATAATAATAATAATAATAATAATAATAATAATAATAATAATAATAATAATAATAATAATAAAGTCCATTTTCAGTTTATAAACTATTTTCAATAATAACCGCGAAACTTCATAGCACCTGACCTATTCTGTAATAAAACAACAAGTAAAGCCTTTAGTCCATTATAAAAAAAAAAAACTAAACGCCATTAATTCAATTTCCAGAACAACCACATCCAGCCAGCGCAGCGGTTCGTCTCAAAAGTCAAATAAAGAATATTGATGCGATTTACTTAAGCCCCCCCCTTCCCCTCCTCCTGCCCCCTCCCTTAAAAAAAAGGGTCCTAATTAGCTCCTGACGAAGAGACACTATCCTCTTTAAGGGCAGAATCTCGCGGAGGTTACTCTTTCATACAGCGGTATGCAAATTAGTGTGAGCGATGGTGTCAGTTGCAAGTCCTTGAGAGTAATTGTTTGCGCTGCTATAAATGTTTGTGATGTTAAATATTTATAGGGGTGGGTGTAGTTAGGATGTTTGGAGGTATTTATGGAAGGGCGCTGAGAGGTGTCTGAAAAAGATTCGTGAATAAAGGAGTCTGTGTTGATATTTACATTTCGCAGCTTATATATATATATATATATATATATATATATATATATATATATATATATATATATACTATATATATATATATATATATATAAATTTTTGTATTATTTATATTATATACATGTATCTCTCTCTCTCTCTCTCTCTCTCTCTCTCTCTCTCCTCTCTCTCTCTCTCTCTCTCTCTCTCTCTCTGTCTTTCTGTGTGTGTGTGCGTGCAATGTATTCTAGATACAATTTTCATAGGAGGTAATTGAATATCCAGGCATATTCCATAATCTCTCTCTCTCTCTCTCTCTCTCTCTCTACTCTCTCCTCTCTCTCTCTCTCTCCTCTCTCTCTCTCTCTCTGTGTGTGTGTGTGTGTGTGTGTGTGTACCGTTATCTAGATATAATTTTCGCAGGAGGTAATTGAATATCTAGGCGTATTTCATAATCTCTCTCTCTCTCTCTCTCTCTCTCTCTCTCTCTCTCTCTCTCTCTCTCTCTCTCTCTCTCTCTCTCTCTCTCTCTCTCTCGACTAGTGGTTTAATTTTCTCTACAGCCATATAGTTACCATAATAGTATCATTTGAACGTGGGGTCCCCTACGGGCAAATTAGGTAAAAAACACACACACAAAAAAGGTCACTGTTCGTTTTCCAATGTCTTCAATTAGCATTTAACTGCCCCGAAAGCAGGACAGTTATGTAGACGGCGTGGCAGGCGACACATTCTCTTTAAAAAGTAATTCTAGTTCCCCCGCCGCGTTATTTTACAGATATGACCAAACGCAGGTAATAAAATGTTTCTAACTTGGTGTAAAATGAGCCCCCCATTTTGGTTTTTCCTGGAATTATCCGTGTGTTTGTACTGCGTAGGGGTTAGTGCCGTCAGTGCACCTCATGTGGTGCGCTGTAGACATTACTAAAGGTTCTTTGCAGCGTACCTTCGGCCCCTAGTAGCTATAACCCCTTTCGTTTCTTTTTACTGTACCTCCTTTCATGTTCTCTTTCTTCCATGATTACTCTCCACCCTAAGAATTGATTCATAGTGCAACTGCGAGGTTTACCTCCTGTTACACCTTTCAAACCTTTTACTGTCAATTTCCTCTTCAGCGCTGAATGACCTCATGGCCTAAATTCTGTATTCAGTTCAATTCAGTTCGTGTGTTTGTAGGTATTTATTTATTTAGTTTTTTAATTATTCGATCAGGTGTGGTCATTATGACTTATGACTTTAAATATTGATGTATTATATATTAACTAATATAGGGTCTTGAATGGTAATTCAGTGTATCGAGATATACAGGTCATAAATTTAACCGTGGGTTTGTAGTTGCTTTTTTTTTTAGCATTCGTTAAGGTGTAATGGTTGGGATTTTGAACTTAGGTATGATAAATTACTGATTTGGGCTCATAACTTCTACTTTGATATATCGAGATACTCATCATGAATTTATATTTGAATGTTTGAAGAAAATCTTCCACCTTCCACGTGTTGCTTATAAACTTGCTAATGCCTTCCAGCTGACACACGTTTGCATTATAACAGAGTTAAGAAAGTGCTTTATTCTTCTTGCAGAACCAATGCCGCAAGCACGATTTTGTCCCTCTCATCATTGTCATGAAATCTAGATCAGAATTTCAAGAGGAAACAGTTTCAAGGACCTTAAGTTCCTTTTCAAAACTGATGTTGATGAACATGTCACTGACATACTTGATATTTATGGTAGTTTGTGGTCATTGAGGAAAGACAGTTTTTTTACATAGCAGCTTATGACACGGTAGAAACAGGATTAGGAAATGAGATCACACAGCTGAACTCTCTGTCCAGTGGGATTGGACCCCCATTTACCTGACTTTGTAGTCCCTCGCCACATTATTCACTGATGAGAACCAGAATGTGGCCCTAGTTCACTCTGTATTCAGTTAGCAAATGAATTCACCTAAACTTTCTCTAGTTCAGTTTTTCCTGTGACTGTTAATTAGGAGAGGATGGTTATCCGGTATAAAGATTAGAATCTAATTATTTTTATTCTGCTTAAATAGCAATAGGTATGTATATTATATATATATATATATATATATATATATATATAGTATATATATATATATATATATATATATACACACATACATATATACACGGAGACACAATAGTCAGTTGAAACCGTATTAACGTAAGGGGTAGTAATATACATTCTATAATGCAATTTAGTTTACAACTAAACAGTGCACCTCCTTATGACGAGCTGTCCAGTATACCTCACGTTCATGAAATCAAGGTTTCCTCTTTAAGGCATAGAAAATTCATGTCTCTAGTGTTGCGTGTAATCATGGCATGCAGTAATCTCTCTCTCTCTCTCTTCTCTCTCTCTCTCTCTCTCTCTCTCTCTCTCTCTCTCTCTCTCTCTCTCTCTCTCTCTCTCTCATCTTTTGCGTTTTAGATATTTTTCATTCTTTTGAAAATGTTTGATGATATTTTTATTAAATTGCATTGTATAAGCCCCCCCC
>JANJGK010000026.1:39348273-39358273 GCA_039081455.1 Macrobrachium rosenbergii | reverse complement strand
CGAAACAGGATTCTATTATGTCGGTATGTGTTAATCAGATAAGTCCGGAATCAAGCTTTGCGAACAAGTCTGGAATTCCTGGAATTCTATGATTGAATTCCCGGTTCGTTACTTGTTACATTCTAGCTGATATTGGTACGTCAATCCATTTTCCCTTCAGACCAGACAGTGTGTTATGATACCAATTATTTGGAGAAAATAAGTTTCTGGATTGTGGGTGTCATATTTTGATTGTTATATTTTCTGCAATGGTTGGCTGTGTTTGAATGTTGTCTTTTATTATCTGTTTCGGTAATCGGTTTTATAATTTGCAGAGCTGTGACAGAATAAAATGTGTAAATTTACAGAGCTGTGACAAAGTAAAATTTCCCCTTAGGGGGTAGTGCCGCCAGTGAACCTCATGCGGTGCACTGTAGGCATTACTAAAAGGTTCTTTGCAGCGTTCCTTCGGCCCCTAGCTGCAACCCCTTTCGTTCCTTTTACTGTACCTCCGTTCATATTATCTTCTGTCTTGCTATCCACCCTCTCCTAACAATCATAGTGCAACTGCGAGTTTTTCCTCCTGTTACACCTTTGAAAACTACCTACTCTCAATTCCTTTCCAGCGATGAATGACCTCATAGGTCGCAGTGATTGGGCTTTGGCCTAAACGCTGTGTTCCATTCCATTCCGTTAATCAATTTTATAACTTGCAGAGCTGTGACAAAATAAAATGTGAAGAATTTTTAGGAGTGTAAATCTTACTTATCGAGTATATTAAAAATTATTTCAAATATATACATTACTTTTTCGTTTTTGGCGCCAGCTTTCGATAAATTTTTATCTTAAATTGACGACTGTATTTGAATATTGCCTTGTAATATATATTTCTTTAATTAATGTCATAGCTTCCAGAATTATGACAAAATGAAATGCGAATCATTTTTATTTTGGGCGATTCTTGCTTTTGTAATATATTGAAATTTATTTCTATTATAATGATCGTTTTCACTGCTGATGTCAAAATAAAAAAAACTGTGCAAAAAGGTATTTCATTTCACTTGCTGCTGCTATAAGACGTAAACACAGATTACGTCAATCATTTTCCTTTAATAAACACCAAAAAAAGGGAAAATTAAAATATTTTCATAACATAATTAAGAAAAAGTTTTTCCTTTTTTATTATTATTATTAGCAGCTATCAAACACGAACTTAGAATACATCAGAGAAAGGAAAAAATAAATAATCCCAAGATCCATTAAAAATAGGAAAAGGAAAAACGTAGAATTCCTTGCAATTACAAAGGATGAAGCTAAAAAAAATCCCCAACGGGATTTCCGTAGAAATAAATCCAGCATTTCAAGGCAATCCCTCAGAAACACCAGCACAGCTAGGGTGAGAAAAATAGAAGGTCTTGAGAAGAGAGTGCGAGATAATGGGCAATTCGAGCCGGGGGCTACAGCTGTCATCAGCATCTCTCAAGAGATGGATTCCGGAAGAGGAAGAAGAAGAAGAAGATCACAGCGAAGGAGGGGGAGCCGTTGTAGAGGTATGGGAGTAGGGTGTGCGGTTCTGTCGAAAGAAGAGATTGAAAACTGACTGGAAGGATTTGATAAAGAAATATATATATATATATATATATATATATATATATATATATATATATATATATATATATATATATATATATATATATTTTTTTTTTTTTTTTTTTTTTTTTAACTTCATTACATACACAATTGTTCTATGCATTAGTAGAATTACTAAAAGGGCCTCATTCAAACTGGATGTTATATATATATATATATATATATATATATATATATATATATATATATATATATTACAGACACGATTAGCTGCCAACATCCTTCTATTTGCAAATTTATCGAAAGAAGGAACTGAAGATAGGAAGGAATTAATATGTAAAAAATATGTAGTATTACAAAGACAATAAAACTTCACACGCACAAGCAGAGGATGAATAGAAAAATCCCTGTTTTATAAAAAAAAAAAGAGTCTAGCTTAAACATAAATCGTCTCACTTATAAAGCTGTTTAAAAAAAACAATAATTTCTATGAAAGATGATGCATTTGGAAGAATTACGTAGAATGGGGAAAACCCTGGCATGGAAATTAGGTAAGGAATGACAGCCCTCCTCTCTCTCTCTCTCTCTCTCTCTCTCTCTCTCTCTCTCTCTCTCTCTCTCTCTCTCTCTCTCTCTCTCTCTCTCTCTCTTTCTCTCTTTAACGGTTTGTTACTACTTGAGAGAGACACTGACGGATCTAAGACAGTGTGAAACTTTCATTTTGCAATGCCATACATAGTGTCACTAATTTTTATTAACAGATGTTATTATAATATAAACAGTATCTCCTTCCCCAACCCCCTCCCCACGCCCCCCATAAAAAGCTCCAATGATCGGTGGCATTGATAAATTGCGCTTCAAATTTTTGTCCAGGAAATTTGATACGATCCCGATTTTTTTTTTTCGAGTCTGGATATCTCATAATTGAATTTTTATATGAATTCTTTTTACGATCAGAAATACCAATTACAGTATTGTGAACTTGATAGGGTACTGAAACATAAAACAAACAGCTATTTTTTTCATTATGAATTATTGCCATAAATCCGAGTTCAGGCTTATCGCATCGTTAGAAGTAATACTTATAATTTTCCAGTTTTAGATGTCAGAATTGTGCATTAATTTACAATTAAAGAAATATATTGAGGGTGGCACAAATCTGTAAATCTTTTGGAAAAGCAAAAAGAGCTACAATTTTTACCAGTTCCGTTGAATGGCAAAAACACGGATTTATTTCATTTCTAAAACTGGATGTATCTTGCTCGAAATTCTTAACTTAAATTTGTTCCACTTAACTCACAACTTATTTAATCTCCATTATTAGATGTCACTTGCAAGGAATTCTTAACTTAAATTTGTTTAACCTTGCAAGGAATAATAACTTGAATTTGTTTAACTTAAGTTACCACTTATTTTATCTCCAATACATAATGTCACTACTTATATTATCTCCAATACATGATGAAACTTGCAAGGAATTCTTAACTTAAATTTGTTTAACTTGAGTTACCACTTATTTTATTTTATTTCCAATACTTAATGTCACTAGCATGGAATTCTTAATTTGAATTTGTTTAACTTAACTTACCACTTATATTATCTCCAACACATGATGCCACGTGCATGGAATTCATAATTTGAATATGTCAAACCTAACTCACCATTTATTTTATCTGCAAAAACTAGGTGTCACTTGCATGAAATTCTGAACTTTAATCAGTGTAATTTAACTAGCGGTATAAATGCATTTCCCATTTGCTCAGAGCCGTGAAGAAAAAAGGCTTACAACTTTAAGTTCCAAGTAACACAGATGACTGCAATAAGAAGAAAAATAATATTTAAAAAAAAAGATTGAATTCATTTCCCATTTGCTCAAAGCAGTGAAGAAAAGGCTTACAACCTGAAAGGTCAAAGTTCCACAGACATTTGCAAAAAGAAGAAAATAATATTAATAACAAATAAACGATTGAATTCATTTCCCATTTGCTCAAAGCAGTGAGGAAAAGGCTTACAACCTGAAAGCTCAAAGTTCTACAGACTTTTGCAAAAAGAAGAAAAATAATATTAATAAAAAATAAACGATTGAATTCATTTTTCATTTGCTCAAAGCAATGAAGAAAAAGGGCTTACAATTTTAAGTTCCAAGTAACACAGATGATTGCAAAAAGAAGAAAAATAATATTAATAAAAAAGGAAAACGACTGAATTCATTTCCCATTTGCTCAAAGCAATGAAGAAAAGGCTTACAACTTAAAGTTCCAAGTAACACAGGTGATTGCAAAAAGAAGAAAAATAATATTAATAAAAAAGAAAAACGATTGAATTCATTTCCCATTTGCTCAAAGCAATGAAGAAAAAAGGCTTAGAACTTTTAAGTTCCAAGTAACACAGATGATTGCAAAAAAGA
This sequence comes from Macrobrachium rosenbergii, assembly GCA_039081455.1. Classification (NCBI taxonomy): domain Eukaryota; kingdom Metazoa; phylum Arthropoda; class Malacostraca; order Decapoda; family Palaemonidae; genus Macrobrachium; species Macrobrachium rosenbergii. The sequence continues at coordinate 39,354,297 of JANJGK010000026.1, read as the reverse complement.
AGAAAAATAAAATTAATGAAAAAGATAAACGACTGAATTCATTTCCAATTTGCTCAAAGCAATGAAGAAAAAAGGTTACAACTTAAAGTTCCATTTAACACAGATGATTGCAAAAAGAAGAAAAATAATATTAATAAAAAAGAAAAACGACTGAATTCATTTCCCATTTCCTCAAAGCAAAGAATAAAAGGCTTACAACTTTAAGGTCCAATCAACACACAGATGATTGCAAAAAAAGAAAAAAAAAAGAAATAAACAGATTGAACCACAAACCCGCAATAAATACGATGGCAATTAAAAGCAGCATTGCATTTCATCTGAAGCTCTGGGCATCGCGATGAGAATCGATTTGCTCCGTGCGATAATAGACAATGACAGACGATTAAACCGGGTTATTTCATTAGTCGGACTCATCTGCGTCCATTTATTATCATCGGTATTGTCAGACTCTCGGTAGCAACCGCTTATACTACTGGTATAAGAGAGACGAATAGTGGGTATTCTAGCTCCGTAAATGTGAGAAAATTGTAAAAGTACATCAGTCTAAAATTGCAATTGATTCTCTGTTACTGTCCTTGAATATATATATATATATATATATATATATATATATATATATATATATATATATATATATATATATATATATATATATATATATATATATATATATATATATATATATATATATATACATATATATATATATATATATATATATATATATATATATATATATATATATATATATATATATATATATATATATATATATGAATGAATTTTTATCACATCACCGTGATTCATATACAAGCATTAAGCTACAAATGTCCTTTAATATCCAATTCGCTCTACCTCGGAAATAATATATTTTCATATATGTTATCGGAAGGGGATTTTTTTTTTAGTTGATAATAAGTTCGTCGTCCCGTGGGCTCGAACCACGGTAGACAAGAGCTGAGGACCACAGTGACGCGCATTAAACAACACGGCCATATATATATATATATATATATATATATATATATATATATATATATATATATATATATATATATATATATATATATATATATAACGATATTTCCAAATTCTCCCATTCAGTCTTATCCTAAAGACATGACCGATTTCACCGGAAAGTTTTGTGAAATTTATTCAGAGGTTTTACATATCCTCGTTATAAATGCAAATGTGTCCAGAAGCGGAAGGAAATCTTCTGCGTGGTTAACATGATATTTGCATGTATCTGTCTAGGTATTTATGGTAAATACAGTGTTACAATATACGATTGTTACGTATTCTGTAACCGAATTGCGGTATTTAGAGAAGCCTGATATTGTTTGTTTAACAGAATGAAAGCGATGAAAGTTCTTAGTTGCTTGAATATAAGATTATTAGTGTAACGGGGATGCCGAAAGTAATCGAATATATATATATATATATATATATATATATATATATATATATATATATATATATATATATATATATATATATATATATATATATATAGTTTTATGTATTTTGTTCTGTAATCGGTTTACGTGAGTTACAGGAACGTAATATTATTTGTTTAACAGAATAAAATAATGAAAGTATGCGGTTCCTTGGATATAATATTAACATTAACAGTGAAAAAGGGATATTGAAAGTAATCGAAAATATATATAATTTTATATAGTTTATTCTGTAATCAATTTATACGATTTTGAGAAGCCTAATCTTACCTGTTTAACCGGAATAAAATTACGAAAGTTCTCAGTGGCTTCAATACAAAATTAATAGTGAAAAAGAGACATTGAACGTAATCATATATATATATATATATATATATATATATATATATATATATATATATATATATATATATATGTATGTATACACATTTTATTCTGTAATCAGTTTACATGAGTTACAGAAGCCTAATCTTATTTAACAGAATAGACGTGATAAAAGTCCTCAGTTGTTTGGATATAAAATTGATAGTGAAATAGAGATAGTGAAAGTAATTGAAAATATACATAATTTTATATATTTTATTCTGTAATCAAATTACACGATGAGAGAAGCCTGATATTTTTTGTTTAACAGAAAGAAATTATCAGAGTTCTCTGTTGCTTGGATTTAAAGTTAATAGTGGAAAAGAGATATTGGAAGGAATAGAATATATATATATATATATATATATATATATATATATATATATATATATATTTCCTTTTTTTCTTTTTTTTTATTCTGTAACCGAATTACAGGATTTAAAGAAACCTAATATTGATTGCTTCACAGAATAAATATAATAAAAGATTATCTGTTGCTTGGATGTGAAATTATTAGTGAAAAAGATATTGAAGGTAATTGAATATATATATATATATATATATATATATATATATATATATATATATATATATATATATATATATATATATATATATATATATATATAAAATGTTTACATGTTTTGTGTCGGTGCAAAATAATAAAGTACAGATTAGTAACCCACAGTAGAAGATATATACTAACATTACCTAAATATATAAATTCAGATTCTTAAAGATTAGGAAATATGCGTTGCAGGTCATGTCTCATTTAGAAATATTTTTTTTTTCTGGTTGTTACAAGCAATCATATTTATAAACATTTTAGGTGATTCATGTTCCTCACATTTTTATTGAGTTTTTTTTTATTTTATTCATATTCTTGTATACTTTAATGTTTTTTTTTTTTATCTTACATTCTTAGTTTTCTGTGAAAGAAAACTATTGTGCCGGCTTTGTCTGTCCGTCCGCACTTTTCTGTCCGCCCTCAGATCTTAAAACCTACTGAGGCTAGATGGCTGCAATCACCAAACATACCCTATTGCAGCCCTCTAGCCGTCCTCAGTAGTTTTTATTTTATTTAAATTTAAAGTTAGCCATAATTGTGCATCTGGCAACGCTATAGGACAGTTCACCACCGGGCCATGGTTAAAGTTTCAGGGGCCGCGGCTCACACAGCATTATACCGAGACCACCGAAAGGTAGATCTATTTTCGGTGGCCTTGATTATACGCTTTACGGAAAACTCGACTGCACCGAAGAAACTTCGGGACATTTTTTACTTGTTAGAATTGCAGGTAATAAAAGAATATAACAAAATAATTCAGTCTTAACATACAGAGAAAATAATTGTCTACACTATTTGCGTTATTGCACTGCTATTAATAAAATGAATGGATCCAAAATAGAAAGCAATTAAAATGTCTGTTTCCTAGTAGAGTACTGAAGTCGACAAGACAAAGATTTTTATATGAAAAAAAAAAATGAAATTGGAAAATATTCTGGACGTTCGACCAGAATTTCGCAAGCAGCCATAATGGTTTTCATTCAGGGAAATTGGTTCACACACATCATCGCATTAAGGGTCCTTGCGGGGAAGCGGTTTGTCAATTTCCGGCAATGTGAAAATGTCTTTCGTAGAATGCGCCATATTCTGAATATGAAGTCGCTGGGACTAATTCTCCTTTTTTTTTTTTTTTTTTTTTTTTTTTTTTTTTTTTTTTTTTTAGAAATGTAAGGCATGAAATCCAAGCGGAGAAGGCGTTCGTCTGTATTTGCATATAGAAGAGTAAGCATTATTCTTGCTCTTTTGCTAAAATTTTCCTTTGTTTCTCAATATATATTTTACATTTACACGTCCCTTCTTTTGCTTCTTTGTAATAAACACCTATGGTGGGCTTGTTCCATATGAGTAGTGTTCATCTTCTGAATAATAATAATAATAATAATAATAATAATAATAATAATAATAATAATAATAATAATAATAATAATAATAATAATAATAATAGATTATCAAAATAATCCAGTTTTTGAATGATCAGTGTTAATAATAATAATAATAATAATAATGATAATAATAATAGATTATCAAAATAATCCAATTTTTAGAATGACCAATGTTGTATCTTTCCGCCTGGGCAATGTCGTATTGATTTAATCCCAGAAATGTGTATGTGAGAGTTGCTTAGTGAATGTGTTTTTTGTTAACTATATTGCACTCCTTTTTTCGTTGGTGGAGAGCTTTGCTTCGCTTTAATAAAACACTATACTTAGAGATTTTCAGTATTTTTTTTTATAAAAAAAATATTTGATTTGTAAATTTTAAAAATTCTGCCCGGTCATATATCACTGGTCATATATATTTTTTTTTATTTGCATTTCTGCATTTTTAGGTTATGAATGAATCCGTAATTTATTTACTGTGAAATGGATTTTCTTAGCTATTCATCTGTGTACAGAGTAATGCAGTAAAAAAAAAAGGCATACCCAGAGATTTTCAATTTTTTTTTTCATTTATAAAACAATAATTGAATTTTAAATTTAAAAATTTTTGCCTGGGCATATTTCACTGGTAATATTTATTTACGTTTTACTTGCATTGCTGCATTTTTAAATTATGAATGAATCCGTAATTTAATAAGCGGGAAATGAATTCACTTAGTTATTATTTGAACTTTTAATATAAATATTATTCCTTTCGTCTGAAAACCCGAGAATTAAAAAAAAATTGAATTAATTCCGACCTCTCTAAAAGTTCATTCATAATGTACCAATTCGTCATGTGACACTCGTGGCGTTTCTGAAGCCATTTATCTCGTGCAGCGCGATGTTTCGAATCCCCTGAACCGGAGAGAGTTGGGCTAGTGACAGCCGCCATTAATTCGCGGTAACTCGAAAACATGAATCGACGAAAGTGCCTATTTGTCTCCTATTTAGGCGGCTTCCAGGACTGAGTTGAAGATATGTTACTGGAATGTCAATTTGTCAGTTGTCATTAATATTATTTTTTCTTACACGTAAGAGGAATGTTCTGTGAGAGATGAATATAAATTCGGAAGCCAAAATATTCACTTATTTGATTATATATTTACAAAATACGAAAGAGAGAGAGAGAGAGAGAATTTTCAGTAATCTTAGCGACTATATCGAATATTTATTATTTTCCTAGCTCTGCTCATCGTAAACGAGTAAAATTCATGAAAAATTAAGCATAAAAATTTATCTATTGAATAAAAAGATTAATAAAAACACATGTACCACCGGACACCAAATTCACAAATTGTGCTTCAGTTGCACAACTAACAAAATAATTTTTAAACCTTTATAAGAGGAAATATTAAGAATAGAGCGTAACAGTGCAGAAAAAGAACACTAAAACGTAAGCGTGCATTCACGTTGTAGTAAACATGTCGTAAACACGTGAGCAACTTGTTGCATATATATCACAAACAGGTTGAAAACGACTCCGTGACGCATGAGTGGAGAACAAACCTTGGAAAGGGCTTAATAAACGTGTGAACGACCAAAAAGTCGTTGACTTGTATTAGACGTGTTTGTGATTGTGTGCGACAAGTTTCCGACGTGTTTATGACATGTTGCTCTTTCTCAAACATAAAGACTCAAGTATATAACCATCCTGTACGTTTGTATGAAAGCTGTTTGTGGTTTGTGTGCAACAAGTTCCTTTATATGTTTATGACATGTTGCTCGTTCTCAAACGTAAGCAGACTCACGTGTATAACCAACCTGTACGTTTGTATGAAACCTGTTTGTGATTTGTTTGCAACAAGTTGCCCTCATATGTTTATGACATGTTGCTCGTTCTCAAACGTAAACAGACCCCCTTAAATGACAGTCACGTACGTCAGAACTGAAAATAAGAAAATCCTTTCATATTTTTGTACTAAACCTGTTTGTGTTTTGTGTGTATGAAACCTGTATGAGATTTGTGTGCAACAAGTTGCCGACATATGTATACGACATGTTGCTCATTCTTAAACTTAAACAGACTCATAGAATCACGTATTTCGGAACTAAAAACAGTAAAATCCTTTCATGACTATTTTTATGTTTTAACATCGAAGCCACTCGGTGGCGGCCATCGCAAAACCAATTTAACATTTCCGGAAGCGATTAATGGCGAGGTTAAAGAGTTCAATCCCGGAGTTAAAGCCGTTACAGTTTTTTTCGGGGGAGAGGG
>JANJGK010000026.1:39333273-39340773 GCA_039081455.1 Macrobrachium rosenbergii | reverse complement strand
CCTCGCGTATACCTTTTAAAGAGCACCTGTTTGTTGAACCGTTTCTCCTTTAGTGGAGGAACGTTTCACCTCTGTTCTTTCATTCGAGTGTTATGGAAATAACAGTTTTTGTTAGATGGTTTTTGAAAGTGTGGGATTTTTGCATAAGAGAAGTAATCATTATATTGACGTTTTACAGAAATTGTATTTTTTTACATACTCGCATTTGTCATTTCAATAAGTACAGAAAATTAATAATAATAATAATAATAATAATAATAATAATAATAATAATAATAATAATTTTAGTAATAATAATACTAATAATTTTAGTAATAATAATAACAATTTTAGCAGTAGTAGTAGTAATAATAATAATAATAATAATCATAATAATAATAATAATAATAATAATAATAATAATAATAATAATAATAATAATAATGATTAAACATGATTGGCAGAAGAAAAAAAGAGATAATCATCATCAGAATTACTAAATCATCAGAACATACACAAAATTTCATGATAATAGGATTACTCCATTTGTCGATATAATCGCAATTACTTTTTATTCTTAAACGTTTTATTTGTATTGTTGATGTCGCTACATTCCTCTTGTTTCTAATTTCTCTCTCTCTCGCTTCTTTATCAGATACACATTCAACTCTTTTATTTCTCTATTATTCATGTTCTTGTCTTATATACAGTTCGGTATATTCCATCGTCCGTCATCTCATGATAATATTGTGTCGAATTTCCCTTTCATAATTTATTGTTCCGTTTTTTATTGTTATTCTTCAAGATGGAGCAGGAAAGGAATCGGATATATATATATATATATATATATATATATATATATATATATATATATATATATATATATATATATATATATATATACTATATATATATATTTAAGTAAAAAACCCTATTTAAATGTAGTGTTCTATCTCTACATCCAAAAAATAGCTACCCATCACTACTCTCACCAAGAACGAACTACAATGCCTTAGGGAAATGGGTAAAATAAACTTCAACTGGAAAGTCTTTTAATTTATTTGAATATACACAAACCGTATTTAGCAACCGCCAATTTTCACTGGAAGTCGACTTCTCGGGGAAAGTCCAGTAAACTCATTTCGAAGGGAAAGTTGACTATAACTTTCCTGGACCCATTGACACGGCAAATGGTATATGTATATATATATTATATATATATATATATATATATATATATATATATATATATATATATATATATATATATATATATATATATATATTTGCAACTGGAAACGTAATTTCCAATTTTTATTATTCAGTGTTTAACATTTCTAATTTTTGATATTCAGTTTTTAATATTTCTTATTTGTAATGTTTCTATTATTTCTAATATTTCTAATTTTTAATATTTTTAATTTTTAATATTTAATATTTTAAATTTTTAATGTGTAATATTTCTAATATTTTGATTTTTTATATTCAGTATTTCTAAATTTTGATATATATATTTCTAACTTTTAACAATTTTTCTAATTTTTTATATTTTTCCTTTCTTTATATGACAAAGATATCTTTATCATATAGAGATATCTTTATATGATAAAGATATTATCTTGAAAGGTTTATGCCTTAATTTGCATAGAAAAGATACTGTGTCAACAGAAAGCTACCATCCATATACAATTCTAATTAATGATTCTCTCTCTCTCTCTCTCTCTCTCTCTCTCTCTCTCTCTCTCTCCTCTCTCTCTCTCTCTCTCTCTCTCTCTTCTCTCTCTCTCTCTCCTGTTTGTTACCTGTGATCAGATTACAGTATTTGGAATATGAATGAGCGAGGGGTATTCAAGGATAGATCACATATTCCCAAATGGGGAAAACATGAGGCGTGATCACTCCTAATGTTATTGCTGTTTTCTTTCGTATTTCAAGAGTATAACCATTTTCCTGAATTATTTAGTTATTTATTGATTGTCTAGTTGTAGCTCTTTTTTTTTATCTCTGTATTATGGTGACTAATTTAATGTCGTAATTCTTTTAGTTTTGTGTAAAAGAAAACTGTGGTGCCGGCTTTGTCTGCCCGTCCGCACTTTTTCTGTCCGCCATCAGATCTTAAAAACTACTGAGGCTAGAGGGCTTCAAATTGGTAAGTAGATCGTGCACCCTCCAATCACCAAACATACCAAATTGCAGCCTTCTGGCCTCAGTAGTTTTTTATTTTATTTAGGGTTAAATTTAGTCATAATCATCCGTCAGGCAACGATATAGGCCACCACCGGGCCATGGTTAAAGTTTCATGGGGCCGCGGCTCATACAGCATTATGCCGGGACCACCGAAAGATAAATCAATTTTCGATGGCCTTGATTATACGCTGTAGCGGTTGTACAGAAACGAACTCGATTGCGCCGAAGAAACTTCGGCGCATTTTTTACTTGTTTATTACTGAAGCTGCCTGAATTTACGAGTTTGTGTCAAATGAGATAAGGAAAAAAAATGTGAAAGTTACCTCTATTGTTTAGTGGTATTTGAAATATACTGAAATAAACTGAAATAACATTTCTTCATTTTTCTACGCTATTAACGTCGTCAAATTCTGGAAATTCTCCCCTCCTGCAAAATATTCAGGTTTGTTTATGTGTTCATCGAGCTAAGTCTCTATTCACTGCAATCCGAAGTTCCATATTTGGCTTGTGATAAACTGAACTGAAGGGAGTGTTCTATTACCTTTTGCTGGGGAACGAAATTTCCTGTATTTATGCCTTCAAAATCTGATGGGGCACTTGTCTGCGCTTAGAATAAAAATGGAACTGAGGAGTGTCAATTAGATTTTAGCAAGATGGAGAAAATGTATTTTAACCGTTGGTAGTTTTCTCACTATTTAAATGAAAAGGAACCTTATTGTACAATAGCTTACCTGATGCTGAAGAAGACTGAACCCATATTTATATATTCTTCGATATCTCTAATTGGCATGTTCGTCATTATCATATTTCATTATAAAACAGAAGAAAATTCCCTTTTTAAAGCCAAAGAACAATTCCTCTTGTTATATCAAAAGCACCGCTTATGATATTTATAGACAGGAAATAAAATTTTTTTAAAAATTATATATGCTTCGATATCTCCCATTGTGTCAAGTTCTCCCCTATAAAAATCAGTTTAAAAACGGAAGCTAATTGACTTTGTTATCATACCAAGCACCATGAAAAGCATTTACAGAAAAGAAATTTAAAAAAGGGAATAAAATGTCTCAGAGACTTTAGTTCAAATCAATTTTCTTCATTACAAAAATCTTTTTAGCACAGATACCAATTCACCTTTGAAAGGCAGGTTACATTCCTCTTAGCATACCAAGCGCCCCTCATAACATTTGCAGGCGATAAATTTTATAAATAAGCAAAAAAAAAAAAAAAAGACTTAGAACTCAGTTCGAAATTTTTAAAATGACTCAAAATTTAAGTTCAAATCATGCTCAACATAACAAAAATCATTATAACACAGAAACAAAATCACTTTTTAAAACCACTTTACATTCCAGATAAATATTTATGGAAAAGAAATTTTACAAAATAAAAAAAATATTTAGGGAAAGAGAAATTAAAAAAAAAATATATATATATATATATGGAAAAGAAATTTTTAAAATTAAAAACAATATTTATGGAAAAGAAATTAAAAAAAAAATAAAAAAGGACCAAAACTCAGTTCAAAATATTTCTCCTGTACCCAGCGGAGGCAATATTTGTTGCAAAGGCAGAGGAACCGGCAAACTTCATAGCCACTCTGCAATCCGGAAACCTTGTTGTAACCGGAGACGCTGGCAAGTTTGCAACACAGAATTCAAATTGAGCGATTGAAGGAAAAAATGGAGAGAGAGGGAGAGGGAGAGAGAGAGAGAGAGAGAGAGAGAGAGAGAGAGAGAGAGAGAGAGAGAGAGAGAGAGAAGAAAAAAACTCCAGGAACCTTCGATCAAGCGCAGAATCAAATGGCAGTACGATAGAACAGTTTTAGTTGGTTTTTTCATGTTTTTTTTTTTTATTTGTCCCTCAATTCTTTTCTGTGTGAATGATGGAACATGGACAAAGATATGTTTATGACTATTGAAGTTTTATATCGTTTTTCTCATGCGGTATGAACTTTTTTTTTTACGTATTTTTCTCTGATCTGGTTTTAATTTTATGGTAAAATACGAAGGATGTCGCTGCCTGAATAAATATGATTAAATTAATCAGTGCGAACGTTTATGTATATATATATATATATATATATATATATATATATATATATATATATATATATATATATATATATAATATATACACATATGTATATTATATTTATATATATATATATATATATATATATATATATATATATATATATTATCATATATATATATATATAATATATATATATATATATATATACTATATATATATATTTATATAACTCACCAATCGCCAGCAACGATCTGGGAACGACGTACTATAATATATTTCAATAGAAACACATATTAGCCGGCGGGCTTAAGCTGCGAGAGAAAGTTAATTGCATTTGGCAAAAATTCATTAATTTGCGTAGCAGCCAATATTGCCTCGAGATAAGCAAAGTTGTTCGCCCTCATTAGAGGTAAGTCATTTTTTCTTATTAGAGTGTTTTTTTTTTTAGGGTGCGAGAAACTAATTACTTTCTTCATTAGCGGGTGAATTATTGTTATCTTTGTTTTATTATTATTATTATTATTATTATTATTATTATTATTATTAGTTTTCATACGGACGTTCCTTGAGGGAATGTCTCTACGAGGGAATGAACTTGAAAGCAAGATTTTATTTTCTTATTTCTTTTAATTGTTCAACTCGTCTGCGCATCATTTACAGAATGTAAAATATGACAAGTACAAGTTAAAATGTATGAGGATAAATTGTCTTGTGCACACACCACACACACACACACATATATATATATATATATATATATATATATATATATATATATATATATATATATATATATGTGTGTGTGTGTGTGTGTGTGTGTGTGTGTGTATGTCTGTATGTATGTATATATAAATCTTTGTGAAAGTTGATTTATACATTTTATTCCTAATATCTCTTTTCCTTTCTAGGATTTCTACATAAATACACATGTATACATACAAGGATATATTCATACATTATATATATATATATATGTTATATATATATATATATATATATATATATATATATATATATATATTATGATATAATATATATATATCTTAGTTTTTATCAGAGTAGATCTATATAATATTATTAATTTATCTTTTTTCATTTTTAGGATTTCTGTTTTATCTAAAATTAAAAAAAAAGGCAGGTTTAAATTCTGCTCACCAGAACCCTAAAGCTATACCAGCGTCAAGCACCAGTCACGCTTTTCATTCACGCGAGAAAAATCAGGAAGTTAAAAACAAAGAATTGAATTGATTTAAATTTCCTTTCAGTGATTCGAATTGTTGTTTTTTTATGTACCTCAGGCAATGATACTTCCATCAGTCACGTAGCCTGATTAATTTGAATATCTTACTATGCAAGGGGAGTTAAAATATTATGAATATCATTTCGCTGTCAGATTGCTTTAATAATCTTGTATGTTATTACTATTTATTTCTTTGTTTGTTTGCCCTTCTGTCATATTTTATTCAGTGTCGTAAGTGCTTATATTAGAAATACTTAATAAAATTTTGATAATTCCTTGTTTGTTTTCTTTTAATTGTATAAACAGATGATTGATCATGAAAGATTCTTCTTCCTTAGGTGGTTAGTGCCGTTAGTGCACTTCACGTGGTGCACTGTAGGCATTAATAAAACGCTGTTTACAGCTCCCCTTAGGCCACAAGTTGCACCCACATTTTAGCCTTTTACTGTACCTACGTTCCGGCTTCATTTCTTCAGAATTGCTGTTCAACCCCCTCCAACTCCTTCTTTTCATTGTTCAAAGCAATGAATGGCTGAAAGTGTCCCACGATTCTGTTATTGGCATATTTTTTTCATTATTCACTTACAAAACAGCTTTGCACTACCTCGTTATATAAGAAATATCACTGAAAGTAAATGGTTTACTCTGCTAATTCAGGGAGAAATTTAACTCCGTTGAACTTTGGTTATCCTCTGAATGTCTGCAACTGCGCCACAGTTCTGTTATTCGTACATTTTTTCATCAGTCACTTACTAGATAATCCTGCAACGCTTTGTTTTATACAAATATCAATTATTCAATCGCATTTAAGTAGAGAGAGAGGGAGAGAGAGATATCTTTGTTGTACTTGATTTATTCTCTGAATGGCTGAAAGTCCCCACAATTCTGTTATTTTTATATTTTTTTATTACTTACAAAACAGTCCTGAATGCCCTCGTCATATACCAGATATCACTGAAAGCAAACGCTTTACCCAGCCAATCGCATTCAGGGAGAGAGAGAGAGAGAGAGAGAGAGAGAGAGGAGAGAGAGAGAGAGAGAGAGAGAGAGAGAGAGAGAGAGAGAGAGAGAGAGAGAGAGAGAGAGAGAGTTCCATTGGACTTGTATTCTCTGAGTGCCTGAAATGCCACTTAATCCTGTTATTTTTACATTTTTTTCATTACACAAAAGTCTTGAATGTCCTCATGATATTCCTGGTAATATACCATATATCATTGAAAGCAAACGCTTTACGCAGCATAATCGCATCCAGAGAGAGAGAGAGAGAGAGAGAGAGAGAGAGAGAGAGAGAGAGAGAGAGAGAGAGACCTAAATTGAACTTGGGTTATTCTCAAAATAAGGCTGTGTTATTTCCCTTCCTCGGTGCTGTTTCAGCAAAACAGGCTGCACTATAGAGGCGATGCACAGAACGCCCTCGGTGACGATGAAGCATTTTAGAGGGGGACGCCTCTCCCCTCCTGCTGCAGCTCTGGGTCTGTGGTCCTGGTTCCGGTGGACCTTATTTGGTATTTGATTGGCAGCCAGGCTAACTTTGTTTTTTGTTTTTTTCTTTTCGTTTATATATTTTTTTCTTATTTTCACAACAGAGTGGTGGAGGGTCATTTTTACATTGGAGGATAAAAGTATATTATTTTAATTGATGGAAATAAGAAAGTATTTTTTTTTTTTAGTTTTCACAGTAAAGTTGGGGTTTTTTTTTTAGTTATGTGGAGGGCTGTTGTAACATTTGGGGGGACAAAGATATATTATTTTATTTGATGGATGTGATAAGAATTATGTAATGGCAGCCAGGCTGACTTTGTTTTTCTTTTCTTTTTGTTTATATATTATTTTTTCTTGTTTTCATAATAAAGTTATGGCTTTTATTAGGTAGGTGGAGGATCTTCGTAACATTGGGGATAAAGGTATATAGTTTTAATTGCTGGAATTAACAAGAATTATGTATGACTGCGGTAATTTAGATTGTAATGGATAGACCTTAATTACGCTTCTTTAAATGCTTAAAGTCTGTTATTTTTGTAATAAAAAACGTAAGAAAATAGACAACTTAATAGAAT
>JANJGK010000026.1:39325773-39328273 GCA_039081455.1 Macrobrachium rosenbergii | reverse complement strand
TAATAATAATAATAATAATAATAATAATAATAATAATAATAATAATAATAATGAAGACATCCCTTGCTGTGCATTCTAGAGAGAGAGGGAACGGGAGAGAGGTTTAATGTCAAATAACGCACTTCGTTGAGTTAGTCAAACACTCAGTAAATAATTTACATGACCTTCGTATACCTTTCCTTTCCTCTCTTAAGAAAAAGTTAAGAAAAAAGTTTCCATTTGGTAAACTCATCTCCATCGCAAAGATACCTTAAGTATTTCCACCTTTTTTTTTCTGTTCCTCTAATGTCACGGAAGAATTCGAGTCAGTGGCCTAGATGTTGTGACGCGAATTTTAGTAACCATAAATCAATCAGTCAGTAGTAACCTGACTTCCAGACGTCTTGCTAAAACAATGTTAAAGGTACTTTCCAGAATTTGTAAACCGAATGTGGGCTTGCTGTTGAATTTACCCAGATATTACTGTGTGTGTGTGTGTGTGTGTGTATTTTTTTGTTAAGTTGTAAAGAAAAAACATATAAAACGTCGCCGCTGGCGGTTTAAAATTTCATTGCGCGCTGCTGACGTCAGCAGTAAAAAAACTGAGCGAGGTTCTGTTGACAATAACTTTGTTCAAAATCTAGGAAAATCACATCAAGGCCAGCGCCGACATTGGGTTTGGAATATTTTTTATTACGCGAAGTATGTACTGTAGATACGGCCTGCAAGAGTTCTCAGAAATTCTTGGGGTATATATATATATATATATATATATATATATATATATATATATATATATATATATATATATATATATATATATATATATGGAGTTTTCTGTACATCATATAATCAAGGCCACCGAAAATAGAGCTATCTTTCGGTGGTCTCGGTATAATGCTGTATGAGCCGCGGCCCATGAAGCTTTAACCAAGGCCCGGTGGTGGCCTATCCTATATCGTTGCCCGAAGCACGATCGTGGCTAAATTTAACCATAATACAATAAAAAAAATACTGAGGCTGAGGGCTGCAATTTGGCATGTTCGATGATTGGAGGGTGGATGATGAACATACCAATTTGCAGCCCTCTAGCCTCAGTAGTTTTTAAGATCTGAGGACGGATATAAAAAGTGCGGACAGAATAAAGTGCGGACGGACAGACAAAGCCGGCACAATAGATTTCCTCACAGAAAACTAAAAATATCAAATAACCACAAGTACGCCTATTTGTGTCATGGATGCGGAGACTCGTATATAGAATGGCGTTGTAAACCTTAATTTTGGGGCGTTTTTCAGAATCATTTCAGTTTTATTAACTCTGTTGATGTTTATGTATAAACAGATTTTTTTCGCAAATTATTTTATGGTGTTTATTTATAAGTCATACGTAAATAAATATGAGATCCTGAAAATTTCATTATATAATACAACATGGTATAGTGTCAATAGACTAAGTAAACAACTGTTGGTCTTGTAGAAAGGAGATATGCATTATTGCATTATGCAGCATCTGTGGAAGCTTCCTGCACGCTCACAAATAAAAAGGCTTATAGTGAAAAAAAGTATATTATTTTTTATAATGGATTTACTTGACTAGAAAACTAGTGGTCTTGAAGGCTGAGATATACATAATTGTATAATACGACACATCTATGGAGCGAGCTATACACGCAGAAGAAAAAGGCGTATAGCTGAAAAAATATATATCATTTTGTTTTCTGTAAAAGAAAACTATTGTGCCGGCTTTGTCTGTCCGTCCGTACTTTATTCTGTCCGCATTTTTTACTGTCCGCCCTCAGATCTTAAAAACTACTGAGGCTAGGGGGCTGCAAATTGGTATTTTGAACATCCACCATCCAGTCATAAAACGTGCCAAATTGCAGTCCTCTAGCCTCAGTAGTTTTTATTTTATTTATGGTTAAAGTTAGCCATGATTATGCTTTTGGCAACGATATAGGATAGGCCACCACCGGCAGTGGTTAAAGTTTCATGGGCTGCTGCTCATACATCATTATACCGAGACTACCCGAAAAATATTTATAATTTTCGGTGGCCTTGATTATACGCTGTAGCGGCTGTACAGAAAACTCGATTGCGCCGAAGAAACTTCAGCGCAATTTTTACTTGTTCTATTTCTCAATTACCCTCACAAAAAAAAAAAAAAACTTGCTAAATAGCGTATTGCACTTTGCACACCTCACCTCCATAACTTATATTTTATATATCACTTGAACGCAAATTCCTTAAGCACAAATTCAAGAAGAAGAATGGACGCAAATCGCGCATAGCAATTCCATTATTAATCCTCCGGAGGCATATGAAATATGAAAGGTCTGTGGTTCATTAGAGACCCATTTGTGGAATAGATTCCTCTGAGTGTTGTGGGTTCGATAGGATTTTTTTTTCTTTTTTTTTTTCTCGCAATGGTATTTGATATATTATACCATGTCTTTGGATGCTAATTATCTCTTGAAAAGTGGCGTTGGGTAATGGCAGTTACTGGAATATTGATGCGTTTTCT
>JANJGK010000026.1:39313206-39325673 GCA_039081455.1 Macrobrachium rosenbergii | reverse complement strand
GATAGAGAGAGAGAGAGAGAGAGAGAGAGGAGAGAGAGAGAGAGAGAATTCATTGACCTTGGAATTGTAAGAAAAGGAATTTAGAAAAGGCTTAATGCTCAAAATAGTAGTATGTAAAAATAAAAGTTATTGAAACAAATGTCTGATATGATTATTAGGTAAAAGAATTGATATCTACATTTACAAATGTTTAGGAAACATTTTTATCCAGTGAGAAATTTGGAAGTGGGTTCATGCACGGAACATGAACAAATTAAACCAGAAGTTTTATAAAATTATTTTCTGAAAATTTTTCTAGATAGAAGAAGTAATATCCTATGCAAAATATTTGTGTGAGATAAATTGAAAAATAGTTTGTAAGTAGTTAACATAAGGGCAGAACTAAAATTGCTAAGAAATCATATTCAGAAAGGAAAATACGTTCACCGGAATTATGGTTCTTCGTGTCGTTTGCATCAAAGGGCAAGATATCTTAGTTACATTCCCATTTTCCTTTTGTAAAAATGAGATGCAGAATTAATTACCACAAAGTTAAATTGGGATATTTGATATGTATGGCAATATCAGTTGTTATCAAGGATAACTTCAAGGTTTAATTAAAATTCTGATAACCACAATCCCTTGTATGATTTTATCTTACATAACAAGTAAAGCAATTAGTCCTGGGTGAAACGTAGATCCCATTCGATATTTCCTTAATTATATTAACGGTTCTTAGAAAGAAATATGCATATATATATATATATATATATATATATATATATTATATATATATATATATGTATATATATATATATATATATATATATATATACAGTATATATATATATATATATATATATATATATATATATATATATATATATAATATGTATAATATATATATATCATATATATATATATATATATATATATATATATATTAATAATATATTTATATATAAATGTATATATATATATATATATATATATATATATATATATATATATATATATATATATATATAATATACATCCATATATATCCATATATATAATACATATATATATATATATATATATATGGATAAATAAGTAAATAGATAAATAAATAGAAAATAAATAAATATAAAAAGTAAATAAATTAATAAATTAGTTGATTAAATTAAATAATATAAACATTTTCACCGTATTTGAATTTCTGAAACGCCAGCACAAATTAGCGAATATGAAAATTAAAACTCGTTTGCATGTGTAGGTGAAAGTGACGCCAAATATAAATTCCGCCAAAATTTAATCTAGCTGAGTTGACACTTCTCACGCTATACCAGAATGACTTGATTAGCTAGTAGCCTACTGCCCCAGGCTTCACTACGAATGGAGTGATAAGCTGTCTGTGTCATTCATATTCGTCAGGTACTTGCAGTGTATCGTGTCAGGTGGAAAATTAGGTAAATATTATTACTCTGAGATCAAGCTATAAGATGATAAGTTTCTTGATATATTTAGTAAGGATACAATGGTAATGCACATGAAGGTACTTAAATAATAATAATAATAATAATAATAATAATAATAATAATAAATATTATTATTATTATTATTATTATTATTATTATTATTATTATTATTATTATTATTATTATTATTATTATTCTCATAATCGCATGTGTCACTAAAAAAGGTGAAGAAATGCACAGCGATGTCAGTGTCATATATTATATTGTATGTTAAAAGCTGAGGATCTCTCATTTTCATATATATTATTAATGTACAGTATATTGACACTAACATCACTGAATTTCTTCACCCATAATAATAATAATAATAATAATAATAATAATAATAATAATAATAATAATAATAATAATAATAATAATAAATTGCTGAAATTGTTTACAAGTGTGTGCGTGTTTTGTTTGTGTGTATGTGTGAAATGAGAAATAATATTCAAGTAATTCTGACGGCGCACAGGTATCATGCCATTCAAAATCCATTTAAGATATTTTGGTGCGTGGGGCTAAGTCCATCTTCCGGATATAATCTCAAAAATCATTGCAAGGCCCATATTTTCAACATTTAGAAATCAGTGTTCAGGACAACAATGAATCTTCTTCTTCAGGATTAATATTTAGTTTAACTATTCGCAAGTAAGCCAAAAATTATGTCTTTAAGATATTCAAGTGTTTCTAAAAGAAATTTTCTTTCTCTGGATGGCGATGCGAGACTATACTCCCCATTAGGGGGGGTAGTGCCGCCAGTGCACCTCACGGGGGTGCACTGTAGGCATTACTAAAGGTTCTTTGCAGCGTCCCTTCGGCCCCCAACTGCAACCTCTTTCATTCCTTTTACTGTACCTCCATTCATATTACCTCTCTTCCATCTTGCTATCCACCCTCTCCTAGCAAATATTTCATAGTGCAACCGCGAGATTTTCCTCCTGTTACACCTTTGTAACCATCTGCTCTCAATTTTCCTTTCAGCGCTGACTGACCTCATTGGTCCCAGCTCTTGGCCTTTGGGCTAAACTCTATATCCCGATATAAGAGTACATAGCAACACTTAGCAATTGGAAATACAACCGGACTGTAATTTCTACGGGAGTCCGACTCTTCATGAATTAAAAAATGAACAACAACAAATTAACATATCGAATAACTTTGCTCACAAAGCTGCATTACGTAAGACCCACCGCATCATTTCTGAATAAAGCTTCTACGCGTGTATCCTGACATAAAAAAAAAAAGTGAGTCTAAGCTATCATGTTCCCTTTGAAATGGAAACACTGCTGCTACCCACTTCCCTACTTAAATTCCCTTTGTTATAAACACATATGCAGATTTAGTTGGGAATTGAATTACCTCTATGTCTCGCCAAGTATATGAATTTAATGCTACGTGTTATGATTCTTGTGGTAACTTTCTTCTTATTTTCGCCCATAGAAAGGATTATTTATTTTTTCTCACTCATTCCTTAAGAGTCGAGCCATAGTTCACACACACTCAAACATTATATATATATATATATATTATATATATATAATATTATTTATATATATATATATATATATATATATATATATTAATATATATATATATATATATAATATATATTATATATAAAAATATATATATATATATATATCCTTGCCACCCACTCAGTTATGCCAAGCCACACACACACACACACACACACACACACACACACACACACACACACACACACACACACACACACACACATCCTGGTCAGCCACTCAGCTATGCCATCATCGACATACGGCAAAGTCTCACGTATAAAAAATCAATTAAAACAAAAAAGACTATTTTACACGACATTAGGTGAAAGGTAACTAATTATGTCAGGATCTGAAAAAAAGCTCATTGTAACGAGTATTTAAAAAAAAAAAAAACATTTACAGTAGGTTTGATTTGTACTCGAAGCATAGACTTCTCAGGCCAAGTTAAGTGAGTCTCAAAGACAACAGAGCATAATTGAGCCTCGCTTACTTGATGTGGTTCTGTTGGCGTATGGCTTAAGTTAGAGAGCTGGGCTGGATTGTTATGTAATAGAAACTGTACAGTATATATGTTACAGGCAGATAGCGAAACCAGGCATTTCACGAACTGGCTGAAATTTCAGATGGATAGCGAAATGCACATAGGGACGGGTTGATCCCCCAAGGGCTAGTACTAAACACGGCGAAATACATTTGACTCGCCAGGGGCTAGTACTAAACCACGGGCGAAACAGTGTAGGTAAGTGACTGTTTCGCCCGTGTTTAGCACTAGCCCCTGGGTGGGGGAAAAAAATATCCCTATAAGTGCAATTTCGCTATCTGCCTAAAATTTCAGGCAGTTCGCGAAATACCTGGGTCTCGCTATCTGCCTGCAACATATATACTGCAAGTAACAGAAATATTCAATCAAGCTGTGATGTCGGCTAGTGACTGTATAATTACGTAGGTAGATTGTACTAGGCTTTTATCTTTCGCTGTTATTTTTGATGTCAGTCATTCCTTCATGTAAAACGATGTGAAGTCAATTACAAATTCAGTTATTTACTGTTAATTCATTTCACGTATGATGTCGTGTTAGATTTTCTCAGTTTAATGGGTACGTTTTGAATAATTATATATAGTATGTATGTATGTATGTATGTATGCATATATATATATATATATATATATATATATTATATAATATATATATATATTATATATATATATATGTGTGTGTGTGTGTGTGTAGTATATATATATACACACATTGTATATCATGCATCTATAAATTTGTATATACATACGTACGTACACACACACATACATACATATCTTCTTCTTGATGTATGTTTGTAGAATTTATTTATTCATAAGATGGAAGAAAATATCTACATAGAGACTGCCCCTTTTTTTATGTTTACTCTTAAAATACACTTATATATTTTTAATAATGCAGAACAAAGACAAAACTCTCACCAGAATAGTATGCCTTGCAACTTACATTTTTTGATGATAGACATTATCAAAGACCATTCTCTCTCTCTCTCTCTCTCTCTCTCTCTCTCTCTCTCTCTCTCTCTCTCTCTCTCTCTCTCTCTCTCTCTCTCTCTCTCTCTCTCTCTCGTAGAAGGTGCACCTTTAATTCTTCGTCCTGAAGATCTGGTGGCGTGTGTCTTTATCTTAACGAATTTTTGCCTCAGGAATTCTCTGGTTCGACAACATATCCTGTCCTCTCTTCGCTGCTTTATAACTTCAGATATATATATTTTTTTTTTATTTGTTTTTATGACCAAAAATATCTTCCGGTCTTATTGTAACTTCAGATTTTTTTTTTTCATTTGTTTTTTATGAACAAAGATATCTTCCGGTATTATTGTTTTTTTTATTAATTTTTTTTTTTTATCCTGAGACATTCTGGACAATGCAAGAAGTATTAAAAAGTCTTTGTATCAACAAATGTTTTCATTGTTACTGTATTTTATTTTTAAAAATTTTTTTTATGACCAAAAATATTTTCTGGTCTTTTTTTTCATGGGACCATCTGCACAATGCAAGGTATTTTAAAAAAAAACTATTATTAAAATGTCCTATTCCTTTCATGTTTTGTATCTATTAAAAACATCTGTATTCATTGTGCAATATTTTTTTACATTGCATTACTTGGTCTATATTTTTTTTTCTTTCTTTTTTGGTTCTTTTCATGGCCAAAAAAATATTTTTCCGGTCTTATTGTGTGTTTTTCTTTATCCTGAGCCTCTTTGCACAGTGCAGAAGGTTGAATAAAGCTAGTATTGTAAAGGCTTATTCCTTCGATGTTTTATATCTATTAACAATAGCAATTTTCATTTTCTGATATTTTGTGCATTGCATAACTTAGTCAAACAGGTCGTTTTTAGTTTTCTGTAAAAGAAAACTTATTGTGCCGGCTTTGTCTCTCCGTCCGTACTTTATTCTGTCCGCACTTTTTTTCTGTCCTTGTAGATCTTAAAAACTACAGAGGCTAGAGGGCTGCAAATTGGTATGCGGATCATCCACCCTCCCAATCACGAAACAAACCCAAATTGCAGCCCTGTAACCTCAGTAGTTTTGATTTTATTTTAAGGTTAAATTTACCCATGATGGTCGTCTGGCAACGCTATAGGACAGGCCAACCACCGGGCCGTGGCTGAAATTTTCATGGGCTGTGGCTCAATACAGCATTATATCGAGACCACCGAAAGATAGTTCTATTTTCGGTGGCCTTGATTATACGCTTTAACAGAAAACTCTCGGTTGCACCGAAGAGACTTGGGCGCTTTTTTTACTAGTTATTTCTTTATACGACCAAAAAATATTTTCCTGTGTTATTGTTTTGTTTTATCGTGAGGCCTTCTACACGATGCAAGGTAGTATAGAAAAGCTGGTATTAACAAATCTTAAGTCTTTGATGTTTTGTATGTATTGATAACACCTGTTTTTTTTCTTTTTCTTTTTTCAACATTTTATACATTAAAATAACTTGTTATATTCACTACACCTCAGGAAGGACAAATGTTACATTGTCTTGAATCAGGTCAATTGCAGAAGGATTTATGTACGTGATATTTATTCGACTGTGGTGGGTCTCACCCATAACTTTAAACAGCCTGTGGACTAGTAGCAACCTCCTAGAGCGTTCATTTATTTAATGTGATCACATACAAAACCCACACTTCAAACGGTAATAAGAATTGTGAATACTAAACGAAACCAAAGCTTTTTAATATTTTTAGTCAAAATAATTTTTTTTTTCTATTTATTATTTACTTTGGTTCCATATTAGGCAGTTAATAAAATTAAGTCATGGTTGTTAAAACTAATTGCAGAATTCATTAACTCGCTAGGGTATTAATTCAGGTTTCATTACAGTTATTCATATAACTGTGGTAATGTTATACGCATAAATGTGTAATACCACTGTTATTAGAACATGACATTTTTCTTATACACGAAGGAACAACAATTTTTACGTTATTAATGGAGATAGAATAATAATTATTCAATAACTTAATAACGCTCTGAAAAGTTTTAAAGGCAACCTTGAACAGATACAGAAACAACAATTAAAACAACAGCAATAAACAAATGTTTACAACAATGAAAACCAGATTCCTGGTTGAACAACATTTTTAAAATCTCTTTGCATCATCCCAAGAGCCAAGCAACAATCGTAAAAGGAGAACAACAAAATCAAACAGTTGCAAAAGAAACAAACCAGGCAGAACAACAGGAGAACAAACGTCTGCAACAACGAACGAAATTTTCCGGGTTTTATCAAGAACTTACAAGAGTGAATTGCGCGATCTCTCTCTCTCTCTCTCTCTCTCTCTCTCTCTTCTCTCTCTCTCTCTCTCTCTCTCTCTCTCTCTCTCTCTCTCTCTCTCTCTCTCTCTCTGCAGCAAGAGAATCGTGCAACATTCACAGACGTCGAGAGTCGCTGCTGTGTAGAAAATTGGTCAGATGAGCAACATCTGATGGGCAGAATTTTCTGTGTCCCCAGCTCTGTCTTCTTTCTTTTTTTATAATATTTTTTTTTTTTTTTGTCATCTCTGTTATTTTTTTATCGTCAGCTTTCTTTGAATTGGTTCTTTTTTTTATTATTTTTTCATCTTCAACTATCTTAATTTGATTCTTTTTATTTATTTATTTTTTTTATTTTTTTAATTTTTTTTGCGTAAGTTGTCATCTGATATGATGGCAGGGACCCTTGACTTTGTAGATAAAGATTTAGATACTTTTTTTTTTACGCTGCTTTCTATATTTCGGAATAAAATGCCATGAGTAATTTTATACATTTTGTAATTTTAATATTTACCTATTGCTCTTAATGATATATAAAATATAAAAAAATGTTGCCACCATTCCTGGTATTTTAATTTCTTTTTAACTGAATATTTGTGTAAATTATATGCATGTGTGATATTGCGTGTGGTGCATCACTATATTGTGATCGGAAATAATGAGTAAAAAGCCAAAATAATGTAAGTGAGAGACTGTATTTTTCAAAAGACAAAAAGAATAAAACAGGGTAGCTGAAGGGGACTCTTGTGCAAACACATGAAAGCTCTTTTATCCTTTTTGTATTTTGAAAAATACAGTCTCTCATTTACGTTATTATGGCTTTTTTCTCATGTGTGATATAATTAAGAATTTTTATTGAAACGCATAGTCCTATACAATTCTGAATTCGAATATCTTTTTATCAATTTTATTAAGATGTCATAAGTATATTTATGCAATGTTGAATTCAAATATCCTGCTTCGCTTTATTGAAATGTCAAGCACTATACTTCGATGCAATCCTGAATTCGATTTTTTCACCAGTTTTATTAAAACGACATAAGTATATTTATTGAGTATTGAACTGGAATATCCTTGTGGCCCTGTCACAGAGATTCCTTTTATGGAATTCAGATAAAAAAACATAGCCACGATTCTTAGAAGCCTAAGATGTTTTTCAGCCGATCAAATTGAACCTTATACCATCTTAGCCATAACCAGTTAGGCGTCCGCCGGCTAAAATCCGAACCTCGCCTCCAAACTCAGATTCCGAGAAGGTTTTTTTTTTTCCTTAATTAAGGAATTGGGGGTTAAGGCGCTTGAGAGTCCTGTAAGACTCTTTTCTATAGAATTTTTTTTTTTTAAGAATTTAAAGGACTAGGAATACTGACGACGTTTTTCCTCAAGTCTTAATGTTGTTTTTTATATTGTTAATTCTTTATACAGAATTATATTTTGTTCGGTGTAACAATCTTTATCATATCCATGGTTTATCGAAAGGATGTTTGTAACGTAGGCTACTCATTCAAATAGAATTATATTTTGTTCAGTGTGGTTTAGTTGGTGAGTCGTCTGTCAGTCGTATCATCCTCTATTATCAAACGGAATTTCGTATTTGCCTTTTTGAAATACCCCATATATATATATATATATATATATATATATATATATATATATATATATATATATATATATATATATATATATATATATATATATATATTATATATATATTATATATTATTATATATATATATATATATATATATATATATATATATATATATATATATATATATATATATATATATATATATATATAACCGACAAACTACACATTCTGTCGCTCGCCTAATAGAGAGACAGAGAGAGCTTTTCCTTCACAAACAATAAAAATTTCTCATTTTATCCACTTCCATGGTTTACAGACCGATTTTTACTGTAACCAAGTTTTATTCTTTCATATGAAGCCAGTTTTCATTTATTTGTCTAAAAGATAATGCAAAAATAGCATCATAATTGCTATTAACAGATAAATCTTTTTAAAATCTTTCATAAAGAAGAAAAAATTCTAGTTGAAATAGGCGATGAATGTCATCGCAGTCTGCATTTTCGTTTCAAAAAAGTCGGAAATGAAATAATGTCTATAAAGGTATTAGATTTTAAATACCCAAATACTGATTATTAAATGCACCGGAATCAAAATAAAACAAGTAAACAGTGTGCCAATGTTTCTTCGGCGGAATCGAGTTTTCTGTACAGCGTATAATGCCGCATGAAACTCTCATCCGCCGCCCATTCAAGTCTCAACCTCAGCCCATGAAACTTTCAGCTACAGCCTGGTGGTGGCCTGTGTTGTTGGCACCTATAGTGGTGCCAGATGCACGACCATGGCTAACTTTAACCTTAAAATACAAACTACTAAGGAGGCTAGAGGGCTGCAATTTGGTATGTTCGATGATTGGAGGCAGGATAACCAACATACCAATTTGCAGCCCTCTAGCCTCAGTAGTTTTTAGGATCTGAGGGCGGACAGAAAAGTGCAGACGGACAGACAAATAGCCATCTCAATAGTTTTCTTTTACAGAAAACTAAAAACCGATATTACAGTTATTAAGGTATATTTTTAGTTAGTTGTCATATATATATATACAGTGTATATATATATATATATATATATATATATATATATATATATATATATATATATATACTTTTTTTCTTTTATGGAGAAAGGTTTGCAATTACAGCCCAAATGACGGGACACAGACCTTAAGATTAAATCTCTGGGATGGCAACATAAATTCTTTTGACTTCTGATGACGAGAACAAAAGATTTCTTCGTGTTATTTAAGGTTTAGCATTTAATGTGTGAATGTTGGCGTGACTTGGGTGTGCATATGTTACGGGCAGATAGCGAAACCAGATGTTTCGCGAAATGCCTGAAATTTCAGGCAGATAGCGAAATGCACTTAGGGACATTTGACCCCCCAAGGGCTAGTACTAAACACGGCGAAACAGTGATTCATCTACACTGTTCCGCCATGTATAGTGCTAGCTCCTGGGGGGGTCAAATGTATTTCGCCATTTTTGTACTAGCCCCTGGCTCATCAAATGTCCCTAAGTGCATTTGAGCCACGACGGGCTAGTACTAAACACGGCGAAACAGTGACTCACCTACATGATTCATCTACGTGTAGATGAATCATGTTTTGCCGTGTTTAGTACTAGCCCCTCGGGGGTCAAATGTCCCTGAGTGTATTTGATCCCGAGGGGCTAGTACTAAACATGGCAAAATACATTTGACCCCCAGGGGCCAGTACTACACACGGCGAAACAGTGTAGGTGAGTCACTGTTTCGCCGTGTTTAGTACTAGTCCCTCTGGGATCAAATGTCCTTAAGTGCATTTGATCCCCAAAGGACCAGTACTAAACACACCCGAGAGGCTAGTACTAAACACGGTGAAACAGTGTAGGTGAATCACTGTTTCGCCGTGTCTAGTACTAGTCCCACGGGGATCAAATGTCCCTAAGTGAATTGGTGATTTCAGGAATTCCCTGAAAATTTTAGGGATTTCGTGAAGATTTCACAGTCTCACTGTAACTTATATAAGACATATGTATTTTTGCTCTACTCTTTCCCATTACGATTATTTTGATATCGATAATCGCAAAATCGTTCGCTGATAATCAACAAACGTATCAATCCAGTTACCAGCCTCTCCCATGATTACCGGGAGAAATGCAATCAGAACCCATGGCGTCTAGAAGACGCATTAACCTATCATTAGAAAGCCCAATTTGAATAAGCCATTTGACGAGATAACCATTGGCGGTGATGAAAACAAAGCTTTGAATGGTTCAACCATTATACGTGAGACCATCAACGTCACATGTATATATATCTCTCCACAGTGAAGTTTTCCATTACTTTCCCCCGTTATCTGAATGCTGATGAACCAACTCGGAACTCCACTGGACTGTATTCCGCTTCAGAAAAATGATTTTGTAAAGGAATAGGAATGTAGAATTTAGGGCAAAGGCCAAACAAGCAAGCGCTGTGACCCATAAGGTCATTCAGCGCTGAAACGGAAATTGGCAGTGAAAGTTTGAAAAGTGTAACAGGAGGAAAACCTCAAAGCAGTTGCCCTGTGAAACAATTGCTAGGGGAGGGTTGAGGAGAGTCAGATGGAAGAGAGTGAATATGAACGGAGGTACAGTAAAAAAAATAAAAGGATTACAGCTAGGGCCCCCAGAAGGGACACTCCAAAGAACCTCAAGCAGTGCCTACAGTGCACCACGTGGCGTGCACTGACGGCACTACCTTCCTCCTACAGGGGAAAAAATGATTTTGATTAAGCATCGGAGGGGAGATGGGGGGGCCCGTGGTAAAAGGGGCTTTCGTGATTTGGGCGTTGGATAACCGAATTCATTCGGGAAGAGGCAAATGGTCCATCGCCGTTGTTAAATGAAAGCCTGGAATTGGATTGTCACCTGGAATAGGTTTTAGTCGTTTCATTAAAAAAAATTTTAAAAAAATCATTCCTTTGATGAAGTAATGGATAAGAAAGGCTGGGCATTTGGACGTGGATGTTAATCTAGTATTATAAAATTCTATGCTATAAATTTACCTCATTGAAATGTGAATACACTTTTACAAAACTCGATGCTGTAAATTTACCTCATTGAGATGTGAATACACTGTTACAAAATTCGATGCAATAAATTTACCTTAATTAAACTTGAATACACTATTACAAAATTCGATGCTATAAATTTGCATATTTGAAATGTGAGTACACTATTGCAAAATTCCATGCAATAAATTTACCTTAATAAAATGTGAATACACTATTAAAAAATTCCATGCTATAAATTTACCTCATTAAAATGTGACTACACTGTTACAAAATTCGATGCAACAAATTTACCTTAATAAAATGTGACTACACTATTACAAAATTTTATTCGATGAATTTGCCTTAATAAAATTTAATTTCAACTGCAGCTATTTCTGTAAGAGCTGTAGTGCTTTATTAATTATTATAATTTTTCATTTTAAAAATCGACTTATTTTCTCTTTCGAAAATGAGTCTCAAAAGTTGATTTGGGCGTAAATTCACTGTTACAAAATTCGGTATCTGTACAGGTCACATTAATAGAATTTGATTTCGACTACAATTACTCCAGTAAGAGCTTTAGTATTAATAATTAATTATTAATAATAATTTTTTTTCAGAATTCAAATTATTTTCTCTTTGAAATCGAGTCTTTAGTGTGGTATCAGCCGTTTATACTCTGTCTGGATGTAATGTTGTTTTTTTTTTTTATATTTTAATTTTTTTTAATGTTTGGACATTTTTATCATATCCTGTTTTGCTTCACTGTGTCTCACCTTTATTATTTTGCCTCTCGCCAAAAATATTAATTGGCCTATAATACATACAACTCGAATTATATCTTTATTTGCTAGCCATTAATCATTCTTGATAACATTTAATTTAAAAAAAGTAAACAAATATTTAGGTACTATTTCTGTGCGTCTTTGAGGTAATGTTGAATATGTAATTAGCATGACACATATACTGCCCTAAAATGGAAAACTGCAGTATATATCTGCAAAATTTTCGAAATTGGGATATGCCACCTATTTGGCCCGTGAAACACTAATACACAAGTTACTGCAGTT
>JANJGK010000026.1:39288206-39308206 GCA_039081455.1 Macrobrachium rosenbergii | reverse complement strand
ACCGACAGGAGAGAAAGTTCAGCGAACCGCAAATGCGTCTTGAAATCTTTGCCCCCAAGATTCGGCCACCCAGATTTAAAGGAAGTTTTATACATTATATATATATATATATATATATATATATATATATATATATATATATATATATATATATATATATATATATTATATATATATATGTGTGTGTGTGTGTGTGTATGTGTGTATGTATATATATAAATATGCGTTTATATATATAAATATATACACATACATATGTATATATATAAGTAAAGACTAAATCCAGGAAGGAAAGAGAAACAATGGAGTACTGCAAGGCCTTTCGACTTCTTGTCCTTTTCTTAGCAGTCTTTATTTATATATTCATCACGTTCTATATTTTCGTGATTCAGTTATACATACATATATGTACATACATATCTAAATATATACAGTATATATATATAATATATATATATATATATATATATATATATATATATATATATATATATATACATATATATATATATATATATTATATACATACATACATACATACATACATACGTACACACACACACACACTAGTTGATTACCCCAGGATATAGCAGTAGGCTTCATTTTTGACCATCCATTATGCATACGCGATTATTCTTCCCTTTCGAAAACAGGACCAGTAAGATATTGCCGATGGAAATAAAGTATTTGCATCGCCAGACTGTTCCCTTTCTGATTGCCTCGGAATGAACTCGGCATCAAAGGTATGGAGATTTTCATACGGTTCCGACAGGGGGGAAAATGTTTTTCATTAATTGGATGTTGACGCAGGAATAATCTCTCTCTCTCTCTCTCTCTCTCTCTCTCTCTCTCTCTCTCTCTCTCTCTCTCTCTCTCTCTCTCTCTCTCTCTCTCTCTCTTCCAGGGTAACATGCAAATTATACTCTCTCTCTCTCTCTCTTTTCCAGTATAACATGCAAATTATAGTCTCTCTCTCTCTCTCTCTCTCTCTCTCTCTCACTCTCTCTCTCTCTCTCTCTCTCTCTTCCAGGATAACATGCAAATTATAGTCTCTCTCTCTCTCTCTCTCTCTCTCTCTCTCTCTCTCTCTCTCTCTCTCTCTCTCTCTCTCTCTCTCTCTCTCTCTCTAATATTTCCATAAAACAATTATTCGGGCCTCTGATATATGTTATTTTAATATGATTTCCACTTTGTTCATAAGTGAATTAAAATATCATTAATTCATATAATATTTATTCATCTATTTGTCTTTTGATATTTCAATTAAACTATATTTTTTTATATTCGTCGAAGAGCTTAGAATTCCTTCATCATAAAATATTTTTAAGTAAGAATCTTTCGACATGATTCCCCTCTTGTTCGAAAAGTAAATTAGAAAATTTTTAAATTACTAAATTACCATATTTGTCATTTGGTATTTAAAAGAAAATATTAGGTTATCTTTAGTTTCCCTTTATCATAAAATATACATTAACAAGTGGTATACTTATCATATCAATCCCTACGGGTATTACAGCCCCGTAGGGGGCTAGTGCCGTCAGTGTACCTCATGCAGTGCACTGTAGGCATTACTTAAGGTTCTTTGCAGCGTGCCTTCGGCCCCTAGCTGCAACCCGTTTCGTTCCTTTTACTGTACCTCCTTTCATATTCTCTGCCATCTTACTTTCCACCATCTAATAATTGATTCATAGTGCAACTGCGAGGCTTTCCTCCTGTTACACCTTTCAAATCTTTTACTGCCAATTTCCATTTCAGCGCTGAATGGCCTTTTAAGTCCCAGCGCTTGGCCTTTGGCCTAAATTCTAAATTCAATTCAATCCCACTGGTATTATGATCAACCTCCAATACATTAAGTTTCGTTGTAATGTCATGAAACTCGATACCCCTTCGGTCATCAGACAAAAACGAACGAAGTTTTATGGCTTTTATCGATACTTATCGGAACGACCAGGATGAAAAGCTATGGTTATCACAGTGATGCCGCAGCTCTTCAGGCCTGTTCGTTTCAGTAAGTATCGGTAAAAGTCTTAAAAGTTTCGTTCGCTTTTGTGCAATAATTTTAGGCGAATTCGCGTATCACCGTGAACGGAGAGAATTATTTTGGTGGCCGACCATATATTTTCCAATAACATCCACTGGCTGAAATGCCTATTCATTAAATAGCCCTCCGGCTGAAGTTTTAAGTTTTTTTTTTTTTTACCATTCCACAAAAAGTGAGGTAGAAACCTTTTTCGACCAATATTTTGCAATTTACATCCACTTTTGAAATATATAAATGGATAGGAGCTATATAGCTGAAGGTTAATTTGGACGCTTATGTGATCTTTAGTTTTTTGTGATTTTAAAAATAAGCGTAATTTATACATACAATTAAATTATTTAAATAACTCGGTTAAAAAAAAAGCAAATGCCATTTACATTTGAACATATATAACATGAGAGAGAGAGAGAGAGAGAGAGAGAGAGAGAGAGAGAGAGAGAGAGAGAGAGAGAGAGAGAGTTCCAGGTAAAAATAAGTAAAACTGTCTCTAATGTCTAGAGAGCAATTATTTAAAAAAAATTTTAAAGAATGCCATTTTTTCCAAAAGGCATTATCTGTAGAAAGGACGACAGAACAATAGAATGGGATTAAGCAAAATTATGTTGTAATACAAAATTTTTTATTCAGATGATGAATCCTATTCATATGGAGCAGCCCCAGAGGGGCCACTGACTTGAATTTGAAGCTTCCACTGAATATGGTGTTCATTAGAAAGAAGGAACAGAAGGCAATGGGAAATACAGAAAGAAATCACTATTGGAAAAGAAAAATATAATTTAACAAATGAATGAACAAGATTGCTCCTTGGGAGGTGAATTTTATTCAATAAATAGTTCATTCCACACAATGGACAGGGTTCATAGGAATCTCTCTCTCTCTCTCTCTCTCTCTCTCTCTCTCTCTCTCTCTCTCTCTCTCTCTCTCTCTCCAGTGCCCATCTTAGAAGCCCTGATACCCATTCTAAGCCGCAGGATTACAGCATAGCATTCATAGAGGGGAAAATAGACATCTATATAATTCAGGACATCTGAAGATTATAATCTCTACATTTAAATGAAGGTTTTGTACGTTCGTTCAGATAGAAAGTTAAGTTTCTATTGAAGTCAGTGGCATTGTTCGCAGATACTATCTTCTTACCAAGACTTTGAATCAGTCTACACTTCATCCTTTTCTCTTCTGGCAAGCTTCTCGGGAATAAGGAAAATCAATCTGAAGGCTTTCCATTGACTTGCTCTTTTTCCTGATGAAGCCGCCGAGAGAGGTGGGGAAACGGTCCGTCGACTTAAAAATTTTTTTTTTTAAATCAAAAACAAAACAAATAAACGGAAAGATCTTTAATAATTTTTCCTTATTCCTGAGAAGCTTGCCAGAGGAGAAAAAGGAGTATGGACTAATTCAGAGCCTTGATAAGAAGATAGTATCTGCGAACAATTCCACTGACTAAATAGAAATTGCATAAGAGAGAAAATATTCCCAAACAGCAAAGTTAAATTTATATTTTAAACTGCACCTCACATCCCACATAACAGTTAAAAATGAATTGTATCAAACGAGAAATTCATAACAAATGAAATACGTGGAAAGCGCGGGTATGATGACATACATAATTTGTTTTCGGACGAAATTATTGACCGGCCGAAAAACTTTTTTTTTTATCGAAAATGTTTCCAATTTCACGGGGCGAGTCATTACAGCCTCTGGACGCGAACGATAAAAAAAATTAATTATCGCTTCGTAATGAGCCAACTTATCCCACAATTTTGAGGAATTTTTCGAAACGCTCCTGGAAAAAAAATGGAAAACAACATTATGAGCGTTTCTAATTGAAATTTTGGGTCGTTTTCGCCAGACATAAAAAAAAGAAAAATGCGTGGGAACTTCTATTGGTAATGACTGTAAATAAGGAATTTTATTTTGGGCTTTTGATATATTGTTAATCTTTGAGCGCCATCAGATAAAATGTCTGCGATATTAACTTGGGATAATATTGCAAAATGAATACACAGATTTTTAGAGCTAAATTGCTCAGTTGATAGGAATTCAATTCAACATCATCGAACGTTGTAATATAAGTGAAAATAAAGAAAGATTTATTATTAAATTGGCTTGTATCAAATCGAGGTATTATTTCCTAAAGCAGTGACAGGTTAGGATAATTATCGTATAATTACATACTTATGAATGCCAAGAATATATATATATATATATATATATATATATATATATATATATATATATATATATATATATATATATATATATATATATATATATATATATATATATATATATATATATATATATACATATATACACATATAGATATATGTGTGTGTAATGTTTTTTGCCATCAACTTTATTACTCAGACTCGAACAATATTAATTTTTAATTTCAGAATTAAAAATGAAAAAAATTAAAATTTAATTAATCTTCTGAAATTTTCTGAATAAGGTGAACAAATTTAAGCGTCAAATAACTTTATTTTCTATTCATGCTTATGACTAGGATATTTTTTTTTACTTAACACCCGATACTAAGCAGGAATCTTAATGCAATACTAACTTATCATACCCATAATTTTTTAGTACACTTTTTTCATGAAATTAATAATTCATTATACATGCTGCTACATACAATTTGATTGTGGTGAATAATGTGTACATAACTGGATATGAAAATTTTTGCTGATATATTTGAATAAATAAATAGATGATATATTTGAATAAATAAAAGATGATATATTTGAATAAATAAAAGATGATATATTTGAATAAGTAAAAGATGATATATTTAGTTAAATAAAAGTTTATATATTTGAATAAATAAAAGATGTTATATGTGAATAAATAAAAGGTGATATATATGAATAAATAAAAGATGATATGTTTAAATAAATAAAAGATGATATATTTAGATAAATAAAAGATGATATATTTGAGTAAATAAAAGATGATATAATTGAATAAATAGAAGATGTTATATTTATTTAAATAAATAAAAGTTGATATATTTGAATAAATAAAAGATGATATATTTGAATAAATAAAAGCTGATATATTTGAATAAATAAAAGCTGATATATTTGAAGAAATAAAAGAAGATGTATTTGAATAAATACAAGATGATATATTTGAACAAATAAAAGCTTATATATTTAAATATATAGAAGATTACATATTTGAATCAATAAAACATGATATATTTGAATAAATAAAAGATGATATATTTGAATAAATAAAAGAAACGTTTGTATTTTTTCCTCAATATTTGAATAACTAAACGATGATATATTTAAATAAATAAAAAGATGATATATTTGAATAAATAAAAGATGGTATATTTGAATGAACAGAAAAGATATATTTGAATAAATAAAAGAAACGTTTGGATATGTTTCTTCAATAACGTTTGCGTTCTCTAACACGTTTCTCGGTCTTACGTCCTAGAATTTTTTTTCTCCTATATCCAGCCATTATAGCCGCCCATTATAGCCCTTTCGAGGTATGTAATTTGTCCCTCCAGAGCCGTGCCCATGACCTGACCTTCTCTGTAAGCGACAGTTTTATTTTATTGGAGGCGTTTGGTAACAAAAGAGAGTCATCTGAAACGTGTACATCTGTATTCCCAAGATTCCATTATGAGACTAATATATAAATCTAAAATAAAATCGTGCGAATTTTATATTAATGTTTTTACAAGCGTTGTAGCTCAGATAATGATGATGTAATTGATATTAGTTTAAAAAAGAGACGGGTGCACTTATCCTATTTATATGGCTGGCTAAAGGCTTAATTGACATTTGCTTGATTGGACTTTTGCAAAATATTTAATGTAACTATTTGCGAATGTTGCAAAACATTTATTCTTTCCTGATTCTAATTAAAAGTGTCCCTAAGTGGGCAAAACATTTATTCTTTCCTGATTCTAATTAAAAGTGTCCCTAACCACTTTTCCCTTCACATTGCCTTGAAGTAAGTTAAATTGCTAGGAAAAAATAATAACAACAATATCGAAAATAGAATTATTAAAAAACAAGTAAAAAATGCACCGGAGCTTCTTCGGCGCAAACAAGTTTCCTGTACATCTTATAATCAAGGCCACCGAAAAAAAGATCTATCTTTCGGTGGTCTCGGTATAATGCTGTATGAGCCGCGGCCCATGAAACTTAAACACGGCCCGCTGGCGGCATATCCTATATCGTTGCCAGACGCAAGATTATGGCAAACTTTAACCTTAAATAAAATAAAAACTACTGAGGCTAGATAGCTGCAATATGGCATGTTTGATGATTGGAGGGTGGATGATCAACATACCAATTTGCAGCCCTCTAGCCTCAGTAGTTTTTAAGATCTGAGTGCGGACGGACAGACAAAGCCGGCACAGTTGTTTTCGTTTACAGAAAACTAAAAAAAATAGAGTCCATGGATTCAACAGGCTTGAGACCTCATGAAGAAAGTGTTGCAGAAGGGTCTGCAAAACAGGATGATAAATGAGAAGGAAAGTTAGGTGAAGAAAGAGACGAGAAATGATGGAAGAGAATTACGACAAGGCATTAAAGGAAGGTGAGGGCACGGGGGGAGGGGGTAGGGTGTTGGTTGGTCTGAGAGTGGAGGGAGGGGTGGGGGGACTGAGTACGAGAGACGAAGATGGAGAATGAGTCACGGAAGGAAGAGGTCATTTCTTTTCACATTTTTTTTTTTTTATAATGAAGGAGAGGTCATTTCTTTCCACACTCTTGTAATGAAGTGGTCATTTCTTTTCTCTTTTTTTCTAATGGAGAGGTCATTTCTTGTCACATTTATGTAATAAAGTGGTCATTTCTTTTCACTTTTTTTTTTTCTAATGGAGAGGTCATTTGTCACATTTATGTAATGGTGAGATCATTTCTTTTCACATGTTGTATAATGAAGAAGAGGTAATTTCTTTTCACACTTACGTAATGAAGTGGTCATTTCTTTTCTTCACTTACGTAGTGAAGAGGTCATTTCTTTTCAAATTTTTTTTAATGAAAAGGGCATTTTTCACATTCATATAATGAGGTCATTTCTTTTCTTCACTTATTTAATGAAGAGGGCATTTTTCATATTCGTATAATGAGGTAATTTCTTTTCTTCACTTATATAATGAAGTCATTTCTTTTCTTCACTTATATAATGAGGTCATTTCTTTCCGCATTTGTAGTTCACC
Source organism: Macrobrachium rosenbergii (assembly GCA_039081455.1). Classification (NCBI taxonomy): domain Eukaryota; kingdom Metazoa; phylum Arthropoda; class Malacostraca; order Decapoda; family Palaemonidae; genus Macrobrachium; species Macrobrachium rosenbergii. Next base: position 39,300,977 of record JANJGK010000026.1, on the reverse strand, counting down.
TCTTAACGCGTGTGTTGTGTTATGTTTATCAGCCCACAGAAGCTATTTTATCTATAATATAGATACAAGACTATTAGACCTACAGCTTGCAAAGTAACCTTCGTGAGGACAGATAAATATATGAGAGAGAGAAGAAGATGAGCGAATAACCAATCAATTAATTATAAATAAAACGTCCAGGCATTGCTCTTGGTAGTAAGAACTGTTATGTAGTGTACAATGATGTACATTTATATGTATACAAAAAGTACAGTAGACTTTTGTAGCTGAAATTGACCAACTGTTGTAGCCTGCTAGGTCTCTAATAACCTCTTATTGGTAACTGTGAGTATTATAATCAACACTAATTGGCAGCCTTACAGATCATTAACTGAAATCATTTAAAAAAAAATTCCAAATAAAAAAAACACGACTATCATCATTATTTATGGGGGAAACGCATTACTCTAAGGTAATTTTGTCTTGAATTTTTATTTTATAAGCAAGTGAATTAAATCACGATAAAAGAAACCCCACTTAACTTTGGCATGACATGAGAAGTGAATCATAAATCTCTCTCTCTCTCTCTCTCTCTCTCTCTCTCTCTCTCTCTCTCTCTCTCTCTCTCTCTCTCTCTCTCTCTCAAACAAACAAAATCGCTTATTTATGGCATGGGACGAAGTGAATCATAACTCTCTCTCTCTCTCTCTCTCTCTCTCTCTCTCTCTCTCTCTCTCTCTCTCTCTCTCTCTCAGTATGCATGCCACAGGTATCAACATTTAAAGGTGGGCTGGGGGCGAATCCCAATTGACGCCCCTTTGATTGACCAACCTTCAAACAAAGCTTTTAAACGGACCGACCCTCCGGTTGAACAGAAGATGCGAAAGGTCCTGTTAAGGACCTGTAAATTTCGCGTGGTTGCATCAAACGGTTATATTGTATTATATTTTGCGCGCACACAAGTTATATATATATATGTATATATATATATATATATATATATATATATATATATATATATATATATATATATATATATATATATGTATATATATATATTATATACATATATATATATAAATATATATATACATATATATAATATATATATATATATATATATATATATATATATATATATATATATATATATATATATATATATATATATATATATATTTATATATATCATCAGTAGCATCTAATTATGGATTGTAAAACCTTCTGCATTTCGTTATCAATGGCTTGATCATATTCTCTACCGTGTATGATGCTAAACAAGTATGAATCATGATTCATAAATCATTTTTATACGTCTTATGACAACAGCGAGAAACCCTTCAAACCAAAAAAAAAAAAAAACAAGAAGTATTTAAGTGAATATGCTGGAAGTGAAAGCACCAAAGGAAAGTTTCAAAAGAAAGAAAGAAAGCAGAACAACAAAAACAACAACAACAAAGTCAAGTTTCTCATTCAGGGACAAAAGTCGACAAACATCGACGGAGAAAGAGATCGTATACATCCCCCCTCCCCCCAACCCCACACTCTCACCCCCTGGAGTCGTGACATGTTTTTGGGGGAGGGCAAACAGCCCCCTTTGGGAAGCGGTTTCACGTAACATAACATTGCCAGAATAGAAACCAGATTGACGCCTTCAAACGCCAATTCTTCTTCGTCCTCAGGCATTCAGGATATTCACCTCTGATTTTTTTTTCTTTTTTAATCCTTCTTTTTAAACCGAAGTCTTTGATGAACCTTGAAAAGAAAGGAGATATATTCTGTGCTTGGTAGAAGGGCAGAGTTTGTGACGGACCTGTGTATGTTTGATTGATTTGGTAATGAGAGTTTTTTTTTTTTTTTTTTTTTTTTTTTTTGAAATGACGACGTGAGATATAATCCTTCCCCGGTTGTTTTTTATTTACGAAAAATATAAATCCTTTTGTTTTGTGTTCATAAAAAAATATCAATCCGCATGGAAATATTTCCCACATGACTCAAATTTATATCTTTGTTTTCACCATAAAAGAAAGCTGACACTAAATAAATATTAATCTATCACAAAAATACTATACGTGACACAGATGTGAGGTTCATATATATATATATATATATATATATATATATATATATATATATATATATATATATATATATATATATATATATATATATATATATATGTGTGTGTGTGTGTGTGTGTGTGTGTGTGTGTGTGTGTGTGTAATATATATATATATATATATATATATATATATATATATATATATATATATATATATATATATATATATATATATATATATATATATATATATACCTATACATACACGCGCACACACATATATTCATATATACACCAAGTACTGTATGCAAGATAAAAATGCTTCAAGACTTTTTTTTCATTGTCTTAAATTATTTTGATGCATAAACGAGTGAATGACATTTAAGCTGAGTTATTTCATAGTCCTGTGTATCATCAATATATATATATATATATATATATATATATATATATATATATATATATATATATATATATATATATAATTTTTTTTATTGTGGTTGTCGACCATATTATTAATAAATTATACCGTAACACATGCAGTGCATGTACAAGCACACCCCTCCTGGTTATCTGCTTGCTAGTCCATTATTGTAAACAAGTTCATTTCCATGCAGTTGAGAAATAGTTTGTCGCTCCCTGCTTTTCAGGATATATATTTTAACTCGATGAATTATTATTAATGCATTCCTCAGCATATGTCATTAACGCGTTCTTCGGGGAATATTATCGAGGAAACAGAGAATTTCATGTATAATAAACATTGGATAATAAGTGCATTTCCTCCAAAGATGATTTGGAATTAGAGTCTCTGCATTAGAGATGATTTCCAAGCTTACCTAGACGAGGCCAGTTTTATTTAGGCGACTTTGCTGTCATGAGTAAGTCCTGAACTCATGTTTAAACATTAGGGGATGAATAATTAAGCTTCTGATGTGTGATGTTGTCATAAGGACTTTGTATGATCTCTGCAAAGTACAATTTGCGAGTTGAATATTCAGAAATTTATTCTAACTTGGGGTAACTTCAAAGCGGTACTTGCGTACAAGCAAGTAAAAAATGTGCCGAAGAAAGTTTTCCGTACAGCGTAGAACGCTGTATGAAACTCCCAGCCACAGCCCGGTGGTGGCCTGTGTCGTTGGCTCCTAAATAGTTGCCAGACGCACGATCAAGGCTAACTTTAACCTTAAATGAAATAAAAAGTACTGACGCTAGATGGCTGCAATTTGATCTGTTTGATGATTGGAGGGTGGATGATCAACATACCAATTTGCAGCCCTCTAGCCTCAGCAGTTTTTGAGATCTGAGGACGGACAGACAAATAGCCATCTTAGTAGTTTTCTTTTACAGAAAACTAGAAAGTATTTCGCACAAGACTTCTGACATCTAGTAAGCATTTATGACTGATGACTCGTCCAAAGTAGCTTCGGAAAACCCTCTTCATTATAGATAATGTGCCCTTTCCCACACATACACGCGCAGAAACACACACAAAATTCAATGATTGCTGAAGAATTTTATACGTATAGTATCTTCAGTGTAGTAGCATATGTTAGTCACATACCATACCTATAAACTTGTATATGAAAGTTACGTAAAAAAAAAAACTTTTAGTTATGAGAAATAAGTCATAATGCATCTCATTATAAATGATGAAACAATAATGTAATGTCAGATCTTTCTTGCACTTCAGTTTATTTCATGAGATTACATTACATTGGTTGAGTTCCATCAAAGATATTTGGCAGACCCTTTAGAATATATTCGATAATTATTCCAACATCAAAATCATATACTATATATACTATACACACACACACACACACATATATATATATATATATATATATATATATATATATATATATATATATATATATATATATATATATACATCACTTCTTCTTCTTTTCTTCTTCTTTTTCTTTTAACGTGCTTTTATTCCCATTTTTGTATGGGGTAAGCACGATGCCTTCTAAATCCATTAATTAAACTATAAGTTAAACTAAAATCACTCTCCCCAAAAACATCAGTTTAAACAAAAAATTATAAGTTAAACTAAAATAATTCTCCCCAGAAACACAAGTTTAAACAAACAGAACAAAACTAAGACGTTAAGGATAGCAATACCTTTGAATGGAAGCAGTTCAATCTTTATTTTTCTCGACCGAAATATCAAGGGTCTCTGTGTTTGTCGTCTATTTGTTTAATCATTTTTGGAATTCCTTTCATATTTGAATAAAAGGCAACAGAGAAAGATCACAATTTTTCCACGTTTTAATTTTCAATAAACTTTTGGCCTGAAATTCTGAAAGGAATTTTCTGTTTTTTTTTATTGTCATCTCCGAACAGTTCAGTTTCTTTGAGAATTTTCTTTTGCTCTTCATACGAACTTTCGTAAAAATTCTGACAGGACGGAATTTATTCATGTTACTAGAATTGATCAAATGAATCTGTGGTAAAAACTCTGACAGGACAGAATTTATTCACGTTACTAGAATTGATAAAATGAATCTGTAGTAAAACTTCTGGCATGACACATTTTATTCATGTTACTAGAATTGATCCAATGAATCTGTAGTAAAAATTTTGACAGGACACAATTTATTCATGTTACTAGAATTGATGAAATGAATCTGTGGTAAAAATTCTGACAGGACGGAATTTATTTATGTTACCAGAGTTGATAAAATGAATCTGCTCACCCTGGAAGACATGAGTCACGATCTTAAAAAATAACGTTATTGAAAATGAAATGAAACGGAATTATACCAATAGTAAATCAATACATATATAAAAGACAGTCTCGTAAAAGAAGGTACCGACTTGTGATACACAATGGCGGTATTTTTACATAACAGCAAACGTGCCTAAACAATGGCACTCCAGAATTAGAAAATAACAGCGAACCTATCAAAACCATGGCACTCCAAAAATAGAAAATAACAACAAACCTACCAAAACCATGGCACTCCAAAAATAGAAAATAACACCAAACATACCTAAACCATGGCACTCCAAAAATAGAAAATAACAACAAACCTACCAAAACCATGGCACTCCAAAAATAGAAAATTACAGCGAACCTACCAAAACCATGGCACTCCAAAAATAGAAAATAACACCAAACATACCTAAACCATGGCACTCCAAAAATAGAAAATAACAACAAACCTACCAAAACCATGGCACTCCAAAAATAGAAAATTACAGCGAACCTACCAAAACCCATGGCACTCCAAAAATAGAAAAAATAAGTTTGTCATCATTCTCAACATTTCAGAAGGCATGGCTTCGTGACACTGAATCCCGAAGCCACTACAAACTGAAGGAACCTTTTGAGGAAAAAAAACACCACTTCTCTAAAGAGAGGCAGTTTCTGAACAAAAATATATATAAAAAAAAGAAGGAATGACGCATGAACTCTGACTAATTTTTAACATCATTTTTATATATTTCGTAAAAGAGGAATGAGTTCGGAATTCGTGGTTAATGAAAATTCGTTTTGGCGATTCGCACTACTCATCTCTCTTTTAGAACTAGAGCGAATTTGCAGTCATGCGAGAAGTTCCCAAAATTCGCTGTGGGTTTTGACATTACATTATGATATCTTCTTTGTGTTTATGTATGTTATAAGATCATGCGTGTTTTCAGATTCAATTTTATTTTTAAAGAAAAATTCCCTGTCAGTGTTGTTAGCTATGAAAAATTCAATATCCCTCCAAAACTCGCTGTGGGTGTTTATATTAAATTAAATATCTGTACATTCTCCTGTGTGTTTTTATATCGTGTAAGATCTTGTATAGTCTTAGTTTCTATTTTATTTATAAAGAAAAATGACTTGAAAGTGTTCTTAGCTTAAAAAAAAATTCAATATCCCTCCAAAACTCACTGTGGGTTTTTATATTACATTAGATATCTGTACATTCTCCTGTGTGGTTTTATATCGTGTAAGATCGTGTATAGTTTTAGATTCCATTTTATTTATAAAGAAAAATGACTTAGAAGTGTTACTGGCTAAAAAAAAAAATTCAATATCCCTCCAAAACACTCTGTGGGTTTTTATTCTCCTGTGTTTTTTATATGGTATAAGATCAGGTATATTTAGAGATTCCTTTTTATATGTAAAGAAAAATTACCTGTCACTGTTCATAGCTAAAGAAAACAATTTCAATATTCCTCCAAAACTCGCTCTGTGTTTTCATATTAAATTAAATACCTGTTCATTCGTCTGTGTGTTTTTATGTCATATGAGACAGTGTATATTTTTAGATCCTTGTTTACCTCTAAGAAAAATGACTTAAGTAAGTCCTTTTAGCTAAAAAAGAAAAGTCCAAACTTTCTTAATCTATTACAAACGAAGTTAATAATCGCAGTTCTTAAAAGTGATTGAAACATTTCCTAATTGTCGTTATTTATATAATACTTGTAATTACGCATTGTTAAGTGGATGTAACAACCCTCGGTATAATTAGCATCAATTCATATTCTCGTTATTTAATATTTATTATTCATTATTCATTCTTACTTCATCATTCGTTAATAGATTAAGTGATGAATTGTGCTTCGGAAATATTTGATGGTTTCTTGAAATATTATTGGTCATTATTATTATTATTATTATATTATTGGTCATTATTATTATCATTTTTCCCCTGTTCGTTCCCCCTGAATGAAGAAGATGGTTCTGGTTGAAAGTTGTTCGTTTTTATCTTTATTGCAAAATAAGATTTAAGACCAATCGTAAAACAAAGGAACAGTGAGAAATTCCCCCATGGTCAACGGGACCCCCCCCCCAAAAAAAAAAAAAAAAAAAAAAATATATATATATATATATATATATATATATATATATATTATATTCAAATTAAATGTAATTTGACATCGACGAGAGACGAAAGTTATCTGATCTAATTTAATTATGCCCATTTTTTCATTCAACACTTATATGCCTTTTGAGTTCAACACTTATTTTATTCCCTTTTTGAATTCAACACATATATTGTATTCCCTTTTGAATTCACCACTTATATTGTATGCCCTTTTCAAATTCAACACTTATATGCCATTTATGAATGCAGCACTTATATATCCTTTTTGAATTCATCACTTATTTGCCCTTTCTGAGTCCAAGACTTTTATACCCTTTTTGAATCCAACACTTATATGCCTTTTTCTCTAAGTTCAACACTTATTGTAAATGCCTTTTTTTTTATTCAAAACATATGCCATTTTTTAATTAAACAGCTATATTTTATGGCATTTTTTAATATAACAGTTATGTTATTTGCCCCTTTTTTTAATTCAACACTTATATGCTCTTTATGAATTCAACACTTATATGCCCTTTTTTAAATTCAACACTTATATTATATGCCTTTTTTAAAAATTCACACGTATGCCCTTTTTGAAATCAACACATTATATACCCTTTTTTTAAGTTTAACACTTACATTATATGCCTGTTTTGAATTAAAAAAAATCATGTTATATGTCATTTTTTAATTCAACACATTATATGCCCATTTTGAATTCGACACATACATTATAAGCTTTCAACTTATATATATATATATATATATATATATATATATATATATATATATATATATATATATATATATATATATATATATATATATACACACATACAGTATATATAAAACTGAGAGACAGATTTGCAACTGGTGGCATTACATAAGACCTTGACCTTGAAATGTTGGATTTCCAAGGCGCGACTCAAGTTTCGCCATAAATCCAGATAACTAGAGAGGGGAAAGAGAAAGATGTCGGGTGTCCATCTTAAATGATAAACTCCCTTGATAAAAAACTCTCCGAGGTTTATCTTGATAAAACGCCGGCTTGGAAAACTGAAACGCGTTTATTTACCACTCCGTTTGCCAGTTTAAAATAAAATGTGGAATGTAAAATAAAAGATGTGTAAATAAATGTAAAACCGATGTAGGTGAGATGATACAACGATTTTCGGGCACGGGAAACCCTTCCCCTTAAGTGTGGGGCATCACACCCCTTCCCCCCATTCCTCTAAGGAAATATTATAGGTCTCTTTTCCTGAAAGATTTGTGGGAAATAATATGTTTTCTTATTTTTGTATCTTCCAAAGTGCACTGCCCTAAAATGGAAAACTGCAGTATCTGCAAAATTGTCGAAATTGAGATATGCCACCTACTTGGCTCGTGAAGCACTAATACACAAGTTACTGCACTTTCAGAATGATTCTTCAATGCTTTCCACGAGTATTTAGGGAGTCCCATTTGCAGTATCTGCAAAATCAGTAATGAGGCCAGGGAAAACTGCAGTATTTACCATTTTTCTCAGATTTGTATTTTTGCAGATAGTGCAGTCTTCCATTTCAGGGCAGTCTAGTCCTTGGGTGTCATTCACGAAACCTGCCTTCAACTGAATATTTGTGAAAATACACATAATTTTTTTTTGCGTTACAATTTTCTCAAAGAGACATGCGCGCTTATTAAACAAAGTTGTCAGTTACTTAGTAGCAGGACATTGGCCGTTTAGTTAATTAAACTAATTTAGTGGCAAGTAGAAACGTATAACAAAACTTAGTTACATTTCACTTTCCGTCCATATTTTACAATTTTTTTCATCTTCTTATATATGACTTTACCTTCTCCTCCTCCTCTTGCCTCCCTTTCCTTTCTCTCCAGTTTTATCGAACCGTCATTCTCTAGTTTTATTACCTCTTCCTTGATCACTCACCGTTCATTTTCACACTTAGTAAATTTCGCCTTTTTTTTTTTTTTACCTTACCTATATCTTTTTCCTTTATGATATTCATCCTTTCTCATAAACGTCTCTCAATTATAGTTATGGGTTCAATCTTCAATCTTTTCTCTTTACTAAAACGAGTCTGTTTTCATATGCAATATGTGTACAGTATGTATAGATAGCATATGTGAATAGATATGATCATACAGCATAAGTATGTATATGTATATGTATATATATATATATATATATATATATATATATATATATATATGTTTCGATGGTTATCTTTTAAAACTACTTTTAAAGTTATTTATTCATTTATTCATTGTTTTAAGTTTCCTCTATTTAATTTATTACGGCGTCAGTAACCTAGATATTGTGACGCCAGTTTTAGTAGCTATAATCAACCAATCAATCACCTGGTCCTCAACCAGACATAACTCTAACCATCCCACTTACGACAACTCTATAGTACCCTTCCTCTTCTTTTCCCTTCTAGGTCACCAACTTGTAAATTTTCAGACGTTTTTCCTCACCATTTTCTCATTGTAATGCATACGTTTACTATGTTCCTTAGAAGCCGCCTACAGCCAACCGTCGACCTCCTCCCAGAACACATTCCTGCACAAGACTCTCACCATTTCCATTATTCCCTCCATGGATTCCCAGATTACCAACTGCAACATTCCTTCCATTTTCACCTCCCTTTTGCTTTTAAATCTGTAAAGCAATGGAGTCCTTTCGCGTTGTTCGTGCCCAGGCAAGCGCGCACTCAAAGCTTCGTTGGTACTCTCTCTCTCTCTCTCTCTCTCTCTCTCTCTCTCTCTCTCTCTCTCTCTCTCTCTCTCTCTCTCTCTAGTTTTCTGTAAAAGAAAACTATTGTGCCGGCTCTGTCTGTCCGTCCGCTCTCAGATCTTAAAAACTACAAGGCTAGAGGGCTGCAAATTGGTATGTTGTTCATCCACCCTCCAGTCGTCAAACATACTAAATAGCAGCCCTCTAGCCTCAGTAGTTATTTTTTAATTTCGCGTTAAGGTTAAATTTAACCATAATCGTGCGTCTGGCAACCATATAGGACAGGCCACCACCGGCCCGTAGTTAAAGTTTCATGGGCCGCGGCTCATACAGCATTATACCGAGACCACCGAAAGATAGATCTGTTTTCGGTGGCCTTGATTATTCGCTGTAGCGGCTGTACAGGAAACTCGATTGTGCCGAAGAAGCTTCGGCGCATTTTATACTTATTTACTTATAACATTTGCTTTCTGTAAGTGCGTACTCAAAGTTTCCTTAAAACATTTTTTGACTCACTTTTACGAGTATTCAAATTTTGGGTCATATAGGCTTCCCAATTTATCTTACGAATCCATGAAACTATGGCCTTTTTTGGGGGGAGCCACGCTTTGTTATAAGTACCAGGAAACGCATGAAATACCCTTTTTAATATCCCAAAAACAAAAAAACAAAGAAAAATACTTAAACGACACAGCATTGATAAATCAAGATGAACGCGCCAATTAACGGATAAACGCGGACGCAAATTGATGAGAATGAACGTAATTTTGGAGAATCATTTCGCTCAGCTTGTCGACGAGGAATTGAAAAACGGAGACGAAAAATTAAGGGAACCAAGGTAATTTTGGAGAGACTTTTCGTTCGGTTTGTTGATGAGGGAAAAGTTCACCTGAGGGAGTGTGCATAATTGCCGACAAAAAGAGGATAATTGACGGATGATTGGTAAAATATCGTCTGAAGAGTGTAATAATTTGTTGTTAGCTTGCGCCATTTTTCGTAATCCAGATGGGGTTGAGAGGAGGTAAAAGAAAGTTATTATTCAAATGCTTATGAAGCAAATGAAAATGGAAGAAGATAAAAATGGAAAAAGTATCAAAGAACGTTGAAATAACTATAAAGTTATTAAAATGCGTATGAAGAAAATGAAAGTGTAAAAGTATAGTGAATTGATGTTATCACTATACAAGATGATGCTACGTTGCAGTAATGATGGTGAATCAATTGTATGATTAGGGTGTGTATAGTGAAAGATATTGAAGGAATGAGAAAAGGAATTGTACTCTATTAGCAAGATTGATAAGAAAGACTGATGTTTTATGCAAATGCATGATGAGCTGTTTGGTCGACAGGCAATAACAAAGGATAGAGGAGAATAAAAGTGATTGTATGTACAATGACTCTTGTGCGTTAATGAACTATTTTGGTAGAACAATTGCGTAAGTTTGTGAGTGAGGGAATTAGATTTGTGATACACCTGATAGAGAAGTAATGTAGTGTAATTTAATTTCGCGTTTTGGTGAATGTGGTATCCAATTTTAAGAGTAATTGTAATGTTAAGAATGTGTGTATGTGTGTGTACGTGTGTGTGTGTGTGCTAGTGTGTTTGTTATTATTTCTTGTCATCGATTAACATGTCTGTTATATGTTGTAAAACGAAAAATTCTTATAATCGAATATGAATTTATGCTAGACCTTACAAAAATTAAATATGAAACCGTCTACAAATTACTTCCATTTATATTATTCATAAAGTTGAAGTTACTATGACTAACATAAGTTGAAGATAATCTTTTTACTGAGTGATGTACCTTCAAATAGATTTTGGTCAATGCATTAAAGAAAATACGAAATTAAACATTTCTGTCTGTTCTGAACACTAAAGAGATTAGGAGCCTAATGAACGTTGGGAAGCATTCACATAAATAAATTCAGATTTAAAAGTAGAAATACATCACCTCTAATGGCTTAGGTAATGCATGATAATTCATAATATTCATGATAATTAATAACATTATTTTTTTTTTCTTTTTATCTTTCAGCATGAGCTAGTGGTAGCAGCAGAGGCTGAAGGCAGCAGTGTACATTCGTTCGTGGCTGTCAGCGTTGCTGACGTGAACGATAATCCTCCCAGATTTCTACACAATGACGCAAAGGTCACCATATTGGAAGGGGAAGACGATGACCTCCCAAAGACTATATTCAAGGTCAGATTTTTTTTTTCAATCACCTTTCTTATATACCTTTTGACTGTTTCAGTGCAGTGTTGAACAGTCTCCCTAACTGAGGAAGTTGTGCAATTGGAACCTCAAAAGTTCAATTTTCCTTACGTTTTTATTTATTCGTTTATTAATATTTTAATTTATTTTTTTCTAATAACTGATCTCTTCTTTCGGTATTTCCTGTCACATTCTGTTACTTCTCGAGTTTGAAGTCAGTGGCCCCTTTGAATAATAATAATAATAATAATAATAATAATAATAATAATAATAATAATAATAATAATAATAATAATAATAATAATATCTTCAGAGAGGCTTCCTTTTTTACATATATATATATATATATATATATATATATATATATATATATATATATATATATATATATATATATATATATATATATATATATATGCGAGTGTGTGTATAGAGCATGTTTACTGTTTACTACTACCTGCATCGTGAAAGATTCCAGCCTCCCACTCAAACTCGAAGCTCGCCATAATCACAGGGCAGAAGCTTCAACCAGATCAGGTCAGAGGGCAAAACAATGAAGAGCCCTTAAAACTTCGCACTGAAACTGATCAAAGGATTATTTTTCCAGCACCGGATCTGATCGTTAATTTGTGTCTTCCAACTTGGCGGGAAAAATGTTTTTTTTTTTTTCTTTTATGCAGAACAGGCGCGCTTTATTTATTTATTTTTTTTCGAAGTTTCAATAGGCGCGCTTAACGAATATTGGCTGGGTATTGAAGGTTTCCGTTTCATATTGTTTTTTTTCTTTCCTTTTTATTCAGTTCGCTTGGATTTAAAGGATAGTTTCAAGCAATGCAATCTCTTGCCAGGTTATTTATTTTGTTAGTTTGTTATTAATCCCATACTGATATATATATATATATATATATATATATATATATATATATATATATATATATATATATGGACATAATGAACACATGAGCACGT
>JANJGK010000026.1:39278206-39285706 GCA_039081455.1 Macrobrachium rosenbergii | reverse complement strand
CTCTCTCTCTCTCTCTCTCTCTCTCTCTCTCTCTCTCTCTCTCTCTCTCTCATCCGCGGAGGAGCCGTTGATGTCTCTGGCAGTATAAATATCAATAATTAATGCGTTCGTTGACCTGCAATGATTAGTCTTACTTTGATCCTTCTGGTGTGAGTTGTAGATGAACGTTCGTCCTCATTAAAAAAGAAATGCACTGGGACCAATGATATGAATAATTCTTAACGGGGAGCTAGTTGATTAATGCGATTAAAATCATAATGCATGCAAACGAGGTCTATACACACACACACTAATATATATATATATATATATATATATATATATATATATATATATATATATATATATATATATATATATATATATATATATATATATATATATATATATATGTATATATGTACGTATGTACGTGTGCGCGTGTGTGGGATTCCGTATCTGGAATAACCGAAAGAACAAGAGATGGACGTAGGCTTTTGAAGGTTGTATCATCTTTTTCGGAAACAAGAGCGGCAGCTGTTTCTGGGAACAGCCTCGAGATAATGAGGCCATTACGGGACAACCAGAGTATATGATGATGATGATGATGATGATACTTCTTAGAAAAGGAGCCTAAACGGTAAAAGCTAATTGCACGTTATGTCGGAAACCTAATCTGGCAATTAAACCATTTATTATTTGTCATTAAGAAAAATTATAATTTTCAGAATCCTAATTAAAAAAAAAAAGATGGTATCACGTCATCGCTAATGTGGGAAGATAATTTGGAAAATGAAATTAAGAACTACAAAATAGAACGGTGTCAATTATTCTTGATTTATATAATTGAGATATGAATTTGTCTGTTAAACTATAAATGATAATTGCACACTCATGTGTATGTCATTCCATAAGTGGTTTTTAATTTCTTATTGAATCAGGTTCATTTTCTTCTTAATTGCAGTTTTTCAGTTACAGTAATTACCGCAGTAATTACTCCTTTAATAGAGAATTATACTGGGAAATCTATAGTGTGCAAAATTGCTCGTTCCTGACTTATGAATTTTATAAAGAACTCTAATTACAAAGAAAAACCACAGTAATTAATTAATCAACTCTAATTATAGATATAATGTTTCAAATGTCCTTTAGGTTCTCTTTGGATCTAATACCTTATGTATAATGAAAATATAATGATATAATGCAAATAAAATCTTACCAACGAAGGAAATACGATCAGAGGCAATAATTACTTTTATAATGATATAATGAAAATAAAATCCTATCAACGAAAGAAATAAGATCAGAGGCAGCAATTACTTTTAATATGCTGGAACTAGAATTTTGCCAATAAAAGATAAGATTAGAGGTAAAGCTGTCCTCATATGAAATATAAAAAGTATGTAAAATAAAAACTCTACAAGAAAAATCACAGAGCTGTCACTAATACGAAAACAGATTAGAGCCAAGAATTTCAAAAAATTTTAGAGATAAAAAAACTACGAAGAATTCCTCGTACTTTTAAATCCTGGAGGATATAATATATATATATATATATATATATATATATATATATATATATATATATATATATATATATATATATATATATATATATATATATATATTCTTTGAGGGGGAAGAATCTAACATTTTCCCAGTTTCCCCTTTCCGCGAAATACCGAGAGATCCCTTTGAACAGAATCAATGAGGGAAGAAAAAGAAAGGGGGGGGGGGCAATTTCTCTCAGTGATTCTTCCTTTCTCTCATCTTCTCAGTTTCTTCATTCTTGGATGATATTTTGCCTTTAATTCTGCCTCTTCTTTGGCCATTTTTTTTTTTCATTTCCACTGACTTCATTTTTAGTTTTCTGCAAAAGGAAACTATTGAGATGGCTATTTGTCTGTCCGTCCGCACTTTTCCTGTCCGCCCTCAGATCTTAAAAACTACTGAAGCTATAGGGCTGTAAATTGGTATGTTGATCATCCACCCTCCGATCATCAAGCATACCAAATTGCAGCCCTCTAGTCTCAGTAGTTTTTATTTTATTTAAGGTTAAAGTTAGCCATGAACGTGCGTCTGGCACTGCTTAGGTGCCAACAACACACGCCACCACCGATCCGTGGCTGAAAGTTTCATGGGCCGCGGCTGAGAGTTTCATACAGCATTATACGCTGTACAGAAAACTCGAATGCGCCGAAGAAACTTCGGTTTAGTTTTTACTTGGTTTTCTTCTCTCTTGCTGTCTCTCATCCACTTTCTCAGTTTCTTCATTCTTGGAGAATATTTTGCCGTTAATTCTGACTCTGCTTTGGCCTTTTTTTTTTTTTTTCGTTTCCACTTCCTTCATTTTTATTCTTCTCTTTTTATTTCTTTCGAGAGCAGATTCTTCGACGGGAAGGCAAGGGATTAATTCCTCAACTCTGAATATATTCAGATCTGTATCTCAAGTTCTCCTCAGAGCTTCTTATATCGCATTCCTTTTTTTTTTCTTTCTTTTTTTTCTAGATGAAACAGGCTGGAGCATTTCGGAGCATGTGGCCGAGCTGCATGGGAATTCTCAAAGGAGTTTTCTTTTTTATAGCTTTTAGAAATAAATTCTCAAGAGAATTTTTTATAGCCTCTTAAAATAAATTCTAAATAATTTTTTTATAGCCTTTAAAAATAAACTCTAAAGAGAGTTTTTTTCATAGCCTTTAAAAGTAAATTCTCAGGAGAATTTTTTATAGACTTATAAATAAATTCTAAAGAGATTTTTTTATAGCTTAAAAGTAAATAATAAGTAGATTTTTTTCATAGCCTTTAAAAATAAATTCTCTATAGAATTTTTGTATTGCCTTTAAAAATAAATTCCTAAGAGACTTTTTTGCATTGCCTTTAAAAATAAATTCTCTAGAGAAATTTTTTTATAGTCTCTTAAAAATAAATTCTCGAGAGAATTTTTTTCATAGCATTTAAAAATAAATTCTCAAGAGAATTATTTTATAGCCTCTTAAAAATAAAATTCTGTAGTTTATTAAGTCATCAGAGAGTGTTGACGATATCTGAAGAATTGCAACTTTCCTTTATGTAATTGAACCTAGGTCATTAAATTTCGTATATTTACTTGTGTACCGAGGAAAACTGTATTCACTAAAGAAATATATGACAAAAGTATACGATATCTAAATTCACTACTGAATGACGTAATGAAAACAACTAATATAGTTTATGTATTCATAAAAGATAATTAGTTACCTTTGATATAAACACTCCCTATCATGATACACGGTTCCTATTGGATTATATTAAAAAATATTAAGAAATAATCGGCTATCTTTGATATAAACAATCCTTATCATGAAACAAGGTTTATATTGGATTATATCCATAAGTATTAAGAAATAATCAGATGTCTTTGATATCAACAATACTCTTTATGATACAGCTTTTGTCAAATTATATTCATTGGTATTGAGTGAGGTAAGCTATGAATAATTTAAGTTCACGTAAATAACAACACATACACGCTTTCACATCAAAGGAATAACTTCAAGCTAATAGATACCTTCCGGTAGTGAAAAGAACAGCAAAAGATTTATAATACGAGCTAAACCACTTAGACATCAGTTCTCCCTCGTTATTACTCTAATGCATTTGCTGGTAGGAGAGCGGAGGAAAGGAATCCGGTATATGTCATATCTCGTCAAGATTGCACCTTTAATGCTGCATTGATTATTCACCGTCGTGACATTTCATATCTGTAAAGAAGACACGCACACGGACCCACCCACACACACGTGTATATATATATATATATATATATATATATATATATATATATACTTTATGAAATGAGCTTGAAAAGACAGAGGGCAAAGCAGCACAGGGAAATAAGAGGCAGAGAGATGCGGTACCAAGCGCTTTCACCTTTTTATTTGTTTTTGTTTTTATTTATTTCTTTATTTATTTTTTGCCCCCGACGATGTATGAGTAAGCGTGGAAGCGTTTGGTTCCTAAATAACATGTCGTCATGGTGTTTTCCTGTGGTGTTCGATTATACTGAAATCGCGAACGTTTTCTGGGATTTTTGAGCTCGCGCATGCACCCACACAAACACACGCACGTACACACATACATACATACGTACATACATACATACACACATATATACAAATATATATATATATATATATATATATATATATATATATATATAAGTATATGTATGTTTGTGTCATCGTATATTGTTATATTTGTGTTGTTTTATCTGTGGACACCCTTTTCAGAAGCAACGGCTGAATGCGTGTGTGTGTGTATGTGTGTGTGCATGCATATATATATATATATATATATATATATATATATATATATATATATATATATATATATATATATATATATATATATATATATATGCATGCACACACACATACACACACACACGCATTCAGCCGTTGCTTCTGAAAAGGTTGTCCACAGATAAAACAACACAAATATAACAATATACGATAACTTCTTATCCAACTCAAATGACCATATCGTTAATTAAAACACTTTTGATACGTACAAAAAATAATTTTACAAATTATCAAGTGTTTTAACTACGACCAAATTATTGCTTGAAATATCTCGCATGAATACAAGTGTACCGTGGTACCGTCACCGTGGTACCGTGGATAACGATGCTGAATAAAGCGTATGAAACAGGAACCCGGCCTTTGTAAAGAACACGCAAAATGAACGTACCTTTTGTAGAAGGAAACAGTGCATGCAAAATGTTTGCACACTCACACACACACACACAAAAAAAACTTCAGTTAACATATGTTTTCAGCAAATAAAAATCTAAGAACTTTGAGCTGGAAGTTTTTTTTTTTTAAACCGTTGTTTCACGTAAAGATAAACTTTTTTGATGTTTTTCATCTTTGGATTTAAAATAAATTCTTTAATTTTTTTTTTTTTTTTTTTTTACTTTTATAGACATTCTTAAAACCTCCAGTGTACCAGTTCCAAATCTTCCTCTATTCGAATGTTTCATGTGAAGACTTTTTTTTATTTGTTTTTATCTTTTGTTTTTAAATAAATTTAATTTTTTTCTTTTACTTTTATAGAAATTCTTTTTACCCCCCGTGTACCAGTTCCACATCTTCTTCTATACGAAAGTTTCATGTAAAGGAAATTTTGTTATTGGTTTTTATCTTTTGTTATTAAATAAATTCTTTAAAACTTTTATTTATATATTTTCAGTTTTATAGAAATTCTTTGAACCTTCCGTGTACCAGTTCCACCTCTGTATACGAATGTTTTAGAACTAAAACACGTCAAAACATTGTTCCAGCTATTCACGTATGATACCATTTTCACCATGTCTTTATTCTAGGTCAATATCTCTCTCAATTTCTACCCTTCGTACTCCATACATGCTATACAAATAATTCATAATAACAGCGTGTGCATTTTACACGATTCGGCTTTTATCTTCAGTTTGTCTTACTCACAGTGAAGAATTGCCTCGCCAGTCCGTTCATATATTATAACTTTTGCATTTAACACAATAGAAACGTCAGGGAACTGACATTTTGAGACTGAAACAAAAAGGAAGATTCAGGCATTACTGAATTCTCAGTCAGTATTCTGCGCATAGAAATTGAAATTAAGACCGATTAAAGCTGATTTATTTTTGCAAATGTGGACGTTTGGAACTCAGATGCGCCTCGCCAACTGAGGTATTTTAAAACCAGGAACTTTTCCCGAAACAACAACACAGGAATCAGGAACGGGATGTTTTAGTTTCTGTTTGCTTCTGTTGACTTTTTCCATAAATATTCGGAGGTCTCTTTAATCATTTTTGCTAGAAAAGTTCGATTGGCTATTTCAACAGAATGGATATTGGATACCGGGTTAATTTCAGATGTACGAAAGGAAGAACTTTTTCAGTGTTTGAAATTTTTCTTCCAAATGGGTTTTGAGAATGGCATGAATGTTGGCAATAAAAAAAAAATCACCCTTTAAAATGTAATTACTGGCCGCTATTTATTTGTTGCTATAAAGAAGTGTGTGTTTTTTCCCCCTCTGTCTATTTATTTGTTGCTATAAAGAGGTCGAGGTAATGTCCACTGTATATGCTGCTATTAAGAAGTGAATACTTTTCCTTCTATTTATATGTTGCTACAGAGGTGAAACAACTGACCATTGTTTATTTATTGCAATAGTTTTCCCCCATCCATTTACCTGTTGCTATAAAGAAGTCGAACTGCTAAGCATTTTATCTGCTGCTATAAAGAAGTCAAACAACTGACCGTTATTTATTTGCTGCTATAAAGAGGTCGAGTTGCTGCCCACTACTGCCGGGTGTTTATTTGTTGTTATAAAGAGGTTGAGCTACTGCCAGTATTTACTTGTTACCGTAAGGAGGTCGCATAATCTTTTAGTTTTATTCTGTTTATATGTTGCCACAAAGAGGTCGAGGTACCTTTTATTGTTCCCCGTCTATTTATAATTGCTATAAAGAGGTCGAACTACTGCCCACTACTTATATGTCATCACAAAGAGATCGCATTACCTTACACCCACCCCCCTTGTCTTTATTTGTTCCTGTAAAGAGGTCGAAATAGCGTCCATTGTTTTGTCGTTGCTATAAAGAGGTCGAACTACAATTCAGTGTTCCCTTAACTATTTATAGTTGCTATAAAGAGGTCGACCTACAGTTCAGTGTTTCCCCTGTCTATTTATAGTTTGCTGTAAAGAGGTCGAACTAGATTTCAGTGTTCCCCTGTCTATTCATACTTGCTATAAAGAGGTCGAACTACATTTCAGTGTTCCCCTGTCCATTTATAGTTGCTATAAAGAAGTCGAACTACATTTCAGTGTTCCCCTGTCCATTTATAGTTGCTATAAAGAGGTCGAGCTACTGTCCACCACCTATTTGTCACCCTAAAGAGGTCGAATAACCTTGCATGTGAATCGAGAGACAAAGTAACCGGCTGCATCAACGCCACAATCACACCAGCGCGTTTCCCGGAAAGACCCGAAACTCTCTAAGAATTCCTTTGATGTCGCGCATATAAAGGGATTCGTTGTTTATTATGGAGTCGGATCCCTCTAGTAACATTTCCCTTTTAATAACTCTCGGCGCGCTGCCATTCATTTCGCCCCCGCGCCGATTTCCACAAGTGTGAACTTGGATGATCAAGGCGCCTCCTGCATGGCTAATGTCTCCTGTAGGAATATTAAGCAGGCTTGTTTGCTCATGTACAAAGAGCATATGTTACTTTTGTTGGTGCTGTTTACAGTTTTTTTTTTTTTGGGGGGGGGGCATTTGGTTCTTTCATCTTTATTTGTAGGGGGGTTTCTTTGTTTTCTTCATTATTTTCGAGTTTTTGAGTTTTATGCTTTCATAAAACTGTTTCCATTCTGTTGTATATTATCTTGAACTTTGCATTTTTGTTTACATTTATGTTGTTTTTTTTCATCTAAGTTTCATGGTTTTATTTATTTATTTTTGTTTATTGAGGTTTTTTATCGTTGTCAGTTTTCATT
>JANJGK010000026.1:39268206-39275706 GCA_039081455.1 Macrobrachium rosenbergii | reverse complement strand
CTGAATGGGTAGAAAAATTCTTTCATGGACGTAGTTACAGTGTTATGGGGAAATAGTTTCTTTTATTGATTTTTTCCTATTAATTTATTTATTTATTAGTTATCTGTGAAAGAAAACTATTGTTCCGGCTTTGTTTGTCCGTCCGTCCTCAGATCTTAAAAAGTAATGAGGCTAAAGGGCTGCAAATTGGTATGTTGATCATCCACCTTCCAATCATCAAACATACCAAATTGCAGCCCTCTAGCCTCAGTAGTTTTTATTTTATTTAAGGTTAAATTTAACCATAATCGTACTTCTGGCAGCGCTATAGGTGCCAACAACATAGGCCATCGCCTGACTGTGGCTGCGTTTCAGAGGCCACGGTAAGAGTTTTTTATGGGTCTTTTGAGGCCACCATCGGACGGCGCATTTTTTGCTTTTTTTTTTTTTTTGCGTCTTGTTTCTTCTTTTGTTTCACAGATGGGGTAATCTGAGTACGGTTGAAGGAAATCAAATATAGGAACTTTGCTTGTAAAGACATAAGTGTGTTTTTAGACTTCCATTTATTTATTTATATTCCTCGAGGATTTTCTTGAATTCAATTTAAGGAAATTAAAAATTTCGTTTCTTGCGACAAGCTACCTTTCCGTGAGGTTTTCGTGAATTCAGTTTCAGGAAATTCAAAATAGAAAACCTTGATTTATAAAGGGATAAATGTCTTAAACTTCCATTTATTTATTTATATCTTGTTGTTATGTTTCTTCTTTTGCGGAAAGTCTAGTTGCCGATTGGGTCGTCTGAGTTCGGTTTAAAGAAATTTAAAACAGAAGCTTTATTTATTAAGGGATAAATGTCTTTAAGCTTCCATTTATGTATTTATTTCTTATATTTTGTTTGTTCTCTTGCGCAAAACTGGCTGTCGACGAGGTCTTCTTGAATTCAGTTTAAGGATATTAAAAAAAGAAAGTATTTATATAGGGATAAATGCACGCCGTGAATATATAAACATGGGGAAAGTTACGAAAAGGGAAAATAAGTCCGTACGACCCTCACCAATACGACCTTAATCACTGCACAAATTTTTTATTGTATTTAATAGCAATATTAGTAATGCTATTTCTCCCAAACGATTTGCAAGCGCATCGAGGATGCAAACTGTCCAAAAATCCAAAGAGAACTAAGTCAGACCAGTGGAAGGGAACTGTCGAGTCCATTTGCAATTCAGGAGGTAAAAAATTAAGAATGGTTTAGAGCCATTCACCTGAACCAATTTATATGAGATCCAGACAAAAGGGCTGGCAAGATTAAAGAAATAGAAGCGGAATGCCGTAGCAAACGCTAACAATGGAGAGACGCCGGGTATATGGAAAGGCTAAATACATTTGAAGGAATGAATGATGGGCAAAAGCCCCGACGGAAATAAATGCAAACAGGAGGTCATTAACTAAAGCGTAGGGAATAAATAAGGGAGATTAGAATTCGCAAGAGTGCGAGCGAATGAGGGAAAGGGAAGAAAATACAGAGACCCGGAAATCAGGGCTTCATTTTCGTCAAAGGCAGAGATTTATGTGTTGAGAAATGGGAGGAAGGGGCAATTACTAGGAAGGCTGAACAATGGGGCTCTTAGTTCCAGATTCTATTGAATGCATTCTGGGCAATTAAAAGGGAAGAGTGGTTTTCAAAGGCATGTTAGGAATCGACCAGGCATGAAAGGAGCCGTAGTTGATCTTGCCTTATTGAAGTCATAGTTTTGTAGTCCAGGCAGAGATGTGAAAGAACGACATTTGATGCTTCAAAAGAACTTAAACAGACTCTTCAAGAAATGTTACATAACTGTGGCATTTTAAATTTATGGAGGTCAGGTGTGAATATTTGTATGCTCGTTTGTACTGCCCCCTAGTATATGCACTGTAATATTTTTTTAATTATGTATCAGTTATCTGAAAATTTAATTTTTGGTTTTCTGCAAAAGGAAACTATTGTGCTGGCTTTGTCTGTCTATCGGCCATTAGATCTTAAACACTACTGAGCTAGAGGGCTGCAAACTGGTATGTTGATCATCCATCCTCCAATCATCAAACATACCAAATTGCAGCCCTCTACCCTCAGTAGTTTTTATTTTATTCAAGGTTAAAGTAAGCCATAATCGTGCTTATGGCAACGTTATAGGATAGGCACCACTGGGCCAAGGTTAAAATTTCATGGACCGCGGCTCATACAGCATTATACCGAGACAACCGAAAGATAGATCTATTTTCGGTGGCCTCGATTATTCGCTATATCAACCGTACAGGAAACTCGATTGCGCCGGAGAA
This sequence comes from Macrobrachium rosenbergii, assembly GCA_039081455.1. Taxonomy (NCBI): domain Eukaryota; kingdom Metazoa; phylum Arthropoda; class Malacostraca; order Decapoda; family Palaemonidae; genus Macrobrachium; species Macrobrachium rosenbergii. The sequence goes on along the minus strand of JANJGK010000026.1, from coordinate 39,273,412 downwards.
ACTTCGGCGCATTCTTTACTTGTTTATAGAGATCACAAGTTCCACTTGCTGTACAATTATGAGAGTATTTCCTTCCTCGTTTTATCTTTGAAATTGTTCGCGTGAAGGCGTACCCATTCCCTTCTGACAGAACGGCGTGTTCAATTCTATTCGTTTGACCCCATTCCTTTTTCTTCCTTGGTGTGATATTCTGCTCTTTTATCCAGTCCAGTGGATTGACCTCTGAAATATATTTCGAGCTGTTGACAACATCAGGGAAGTCATATGAATGGACATCAAAGGTTATTTGTATTGAGTGAGATATTATTATATGGTCCCTTTATTAAGAATATTTTTTTCCAGGGGCAGATTAAAATAGCATTGAAGCACCTCATCTCCATTTTTGCTTTGGCAGTTTATTTTTTATTTTCCAGTAATATGTATAATAATTTATTCAGTAGATAAGAAGCATTCTTTGTGTAAAGACTGTCTCACTTCATACAAAGTGGAATTCTGTGCATAGAGTGTACAAAGAATTCTAGTTACCAGCTGAATAAAATATCTTATATTTTGACTGGAAAAATACGAAAAAACTATCAAAGCAAAATGGAAGTCAGTTAATAAAGCCTTTATCAGAACCGGGAAATAAATATTGCGAAACCAAACACATTTCCATAAACATATTGGTCAGTGTATGATATATATATATATATATATATATATATATATATATATATATATATATATATATATATATATACATACATATACAGTGTATATACATGTATGTATGTATGTACGTATTTATATATATATGGCATAAGAATTAATAAAAAAGAGAAAGGGGCGAATCAATATGACTTCGCCATCGTCCGTACATTTCCTGTAAGGCTGCAACTGAACATGGTGACCTGCAGGTAACATTTCTCACATGTCAGGCGAGGTGAAAAATAATAGAATATAAATTTGGGGGGATCTTGAAGTATCATTTCGAAAACGGGAATACGTGTTCTGTTTAGAATTCTCCAAAAGAAAACAACTAAGCTGAAATGATAATTTTTGCAGATATACAATGACAAAGGCGCCATTGCAGCATTCGAAAACTAAAATAAATAAAACTGTTGGATCTTGAACTGTCATTTTGAAGATAGAAATGTATATTCTGTTTGGAATTCTCTAGAAAAAGAATGAACTGTACCGGGAGTATCATTTGCAAAGTTATAAGCATTGGAATGAAACGGCGTTGCAGTATCCTTAAATGTACACTGTATTAAATTTGGGATTCTCCAGAAAAGAATAAACTAACCTTGAGTTCTTATTTTTAGTTCAGAACAATGGCATGAAATTACAGTATCCTAATAACATGAACGTTTAAACCATCATTCTGAAAACAGAAAACCATATTTTGTCTTTAAATCCCCGATAAAGAATAAAGTAAGTCTGACTTCTCAATTGCACAGTTATAAACAGTTTCACAAAATATTTTAGCATCATAAATAAAACTTAAAAACAGTTCCACTTCATAATGATTATCCCAGATATTCATTCTTTATAATGATTATCCCAGGTACTCTATCTTTATAATGATTATCCCAGATCCTCTATCTTTATAATGATTATCCCAGGTACTCTATCTTTATAATGATTATCCCAAATACTCTATCTTTATAATGATTATCCCAGATACTCAATCTTTAGAATGATTATCCCAGATACTCAGTATTTATAACGATTATGCCAGATAATCTTTATAATGATTATCCCAGCTACTCAATCTTTATAATGATCATCCCAGATACTCAGTCTTTATAATGATTATCCCAGCTACTCAATCTTTATAATGATTATCCCAGCTACTCAGTCTTTATAATGATTATCCCAGATACTCAGTCTTTATAATGATTATCCCAGATGCTCAATCTTTATGATTATTATCCTAGATAATCAATCTTTATCATGATTACCCCAGATACTCAGTCTTTATGATGATTATCCCAAATACTCAAGCTTTATAATGACTATCCCAGATACTCAATCTTTATAATGATCATCCCAGAAGCTCAATCTTGATCATGATGATCCCAGACACTCCATTAACGATTCTTCTGAAGACTGCATTACCATGATCTATTTCCCACTCCCCACCTTCCGAACCATTCCACCTTCCCCACCTAGCCACCAGTGGCATTTATATTCGAGAAGACGCGCCAAGCCTTAGGGGCCGTATCAGCCGTGGCCTTTCGCAAGTTCATATCCACTTGAACGGCCTCATAAATATTCAAGCAATACCGACCAGATGCCGCAAAACTAATTGGTTTAAGGGCAAATATTGTACCTGCAGAGAGTGTGTGTGTGTGTGTGTTTGGTTGTGGTGGGTGGGGGGGAGGGGGTAAGAGGAGAGGGGGAAGGTGGGGGGGGTGGCTTTTGCACATCTCTTTTAAGAGGAACATCTTGCTGCCCTTTGGCAAGAGGGGTGGGGATCCAAGAGGAGTTCCACAGGCTGGGAGTTTGCTTAATAATAATAATAATAATAATAATAATAATAATAGTAATAATAATAATAATAATAATATAGATAAATTGTATTAATATGGATATTAATACATTTTGCTTATCTAATTGTGGATTTTTATTACATAACAGTTTATCACGATATTGTGAATTCCTTAGCAATAATAATAATCATAATAATATTGATAATAGTAAATAGGTGGTATTCTGATTAACCGTTTGTTTTTTAGATTTTTATTTTTATGAAAATACTGCGAAAAGTTTTCATAATAATAATAATAATAATAATAATAATAATAATAATAATAATAATAATAATAATAATATGTGTATTTGACTAATTACCCTTAGCAGTAAGTAAGCTTCATCGTGGCCCCAAAAAATATCTACTTAATCTCTCAGGTCATTGATCAAGAGTTAAAACATAGTGAAATGTGAAGAGAAATGTCTGTAGACTTATTCGTTATTCGTTATTCATCGTAGGCACCCGCCCTTTTCACCTCTTAAGGAATTTCTTTTAAGATCGAGATCTGATATTCCATTCAGCTCGACGCAGTGGCAGCCGTTTTTAAATGATAAAAAAGTAAATCCTGATTTATTTTTTGTAAAAAATATATATAAACTGTTTTATGTACGTGTTACGTCACACATAATTTTGAGAAGATATTTGAAGACATTTATATGAAATGAGATTGGCGGTTGTATTTAAATACTGCTGACACTATATTTCGAATTATGTAATTTTTATATAATCGCTTTGATTCAGTAACCAGAGGTCTCAGGGGATACATACAAGTCAGTTTTCATGAAAATGTGACGAAAATGTTATTGAAATCGGACATTTTAATAATAATTGGTTTTCGGTTGCGTTTATTCAGCCAGACGCACTAAGAAATTTCATTTGCATGTGCTCAATGCAGCATACTACTTATTTATAAATTTTTAAAATCATAGAGTAATAACACTATTCTGTGATTCATTGGTTAAGTCTGAAATAAGTTAGTGTGTAATAATAATAATAATAATAATAATAATAATAATAATAATAATAATAATAATAATAATAATAATAATAATAATGATAATAATAAGAATCCTTTCAGATATCATGTCAGTGTTAACACTTTTGGAATTACCAGAGAGTAATGCTGAAAGAACATTCTGTATAATAATAATAATAATAATAATAATAATAATAATAATGATAATAATAATAATAATAATAATAATAATGATACTGTATTGTCAGTATGCCAGGATCTGCTTTAATGCATACAATAATAGCAGTGGCAGTGGTCATGATAAATTTGAAACTGGTGCACTTTTTATAAACAAGAAAAAAACATTCCTGAAATGAATAATTTCAAAAAAGGAAGTTTAGCTTCGGTCAAATATTTTTTAAAGAAATTCATAATTTATTCATTTCAAATTCATGTTTTTCTGCCCCATCACAGTATTTAAAATGCGCCTCCTCAACCGAAAACTCATCTGTATTGGAGAGTCCTCTTCCGAAATCTAATATGTGTTTCCGAAAAAAATGGGGTTCTCATTTTTCCGTTGGCCCGGTTGAGGGATTAAATGGGAACAGTAAAATGAGAGACGGTGAGGTCATGTCGGGATAATCTCTTGCAAGATTATATAATTGAGTTTTAAGCAGCGTGATTAGATGATGCAATAGTGATTAGGTAAGTAGGGGGCTTGGAAAATAACCATGAATAATTTTTCATTCTTCATTATTATTATTATTATTATTATTATTATTATTATTATTATTATTATTATTATTATTATTATTAACAAAGCCACACATATGTATATGTACTTTAAATATATGTACATATATTTAAAGATGAATCTGTACAGAAAAGGGGAATCGAACAGTTTACCGAAAGCTTTCTGTACGGATTTATCTTTAAATATATGTACATATACATATCTGTGGATTTATTTCTCCATTATTATTATTATTATTATTATTATTATTATTATTATTATTATTATTATTATTATTATTATTATTATTCAAAAATAATCATAGTAGCATGAGTCTGAAAATAGAGAAGCAAACCCATGGTTTTGTATATGTACTGTACATATATAAAGATAAATCTGCATCATTATATGTGTGTATATATATATATATATATATATATATATATATATATACATATACACACACACACACACACACACACATTAGTTAGGGATTGTATGAGGCTAGAACTCTGTTTTAGGGTCTAGTCAAGGCTCGTAAATAGTGGCTGAAATATATCAACACTTACGCAATTTCAGATTTGAAAATAATCCTATTTACAGTAGCCTTTTGAAATAAAAAAAAAAGAAATATCAATATTCCATAACGAATTATTCCTGTATCATCGCTTAAAAAAACAAATATCAGTATTCTATTCCTTAAAGAATTATTCCTGTATCATCGCTTAAAAAAACAAATATCAGTATTCTATTCCTTAAAGAATTATTCCTGTATCATCGCTTAAAGAAACAAATATCAGTATTCCTAAACGAATTATTCCCGTATCATCGCTCAGAAAAACCATTGCCTTTGAACCTTCGTAGTAAACTACACAAATCTACTTGTAAGCTTTAACTGTTTAATCCGAAACCGATTGATGATTATATAACCAAAACCTTCAGACCCACACAGTTTCCAATCCAGTTAATACCTGCTTTGATTACACAGCATTATTCAAGCGTG
>JANJGK010000026.1:39243206-39253206 GCA_039081455.1 Macrobrachium rosenbergii | reverse complement strand
CTGAGATGTTGGTATATGTCACATGTCATTTAACTTGTAGTTGAATTGATAATGCATATGTGGTTGGTTTATGCTGAAGTATATATTCCTAAGAAAATTTCTAGAAGAATTTAGAATTCAATTGTAAGTTTGGAGACTGTAGGGAAGGCAGCTTTAGTAAATTTTATAATGACTGCAGTTCTTCGAGCAAGTTTGTGTTGGAGAGGGAGCGTTCCATTCTGGTGAAAGTTAGGAATGATTACACAGACACAAATAAAATAGTCAATAGTTCCTTATTTAATAAAGGACATTCAAATGGACTAAATTACCCAGTATTTCATTCAAACTGGACATTTGTCGATGTACAACGTCAACGGCTATATGAAATTAATTGAACAATTTTTTTTGTTGATTAAATTACGCTCCATTTGACATTGATTGCAATATATTAAACCATCGATTTTCCCCCTATCTATTTAATCACTTGGTAATGATGTCCATATTCAAATGGAAAAACAAATTTGCTTGATTAATGGTCGTGAAATCTCCAAATTGTTTTGTTTACTTATTTATTTTGCGATTAATTTATTTCCTTTTTGCCAAAATTTTATGGTTGTGTTTTCTTTGCAGGAGAATTCAAAAGTTATATATAAGAGTTAGGTTATTTTTTCTGTTATGTTCTCTTGTCATGATGATGCAAAAGTTATTTATAATAGTAAGTTATTGTTCTTCTCTCAGCAGTCTCTTAAGTATTCAGATGCAAAAAAAAAAAAAAAAAAATTTTGTAAAATGATAGATTTATTCAGTTTTGCTAAACTTCTTATGGTTCTGTTTTCTTGTCAAGAGTTCAGAAGTGATTTATGATAATATTTTATTTATTTATTTTATCAGGCTACAAGTCTGTATTTAGTTTGCATGTCCCTCAGTCTGTCTTACAGTCTCAATATATATATATATATATATATATATATATATATATATATATATATATATATATATATAACCTGACTACATGCCAAAGAATCCCAGGATACGACAAATCAAAAAATCTTTTTTCTCTCGTCCCTCCCGCAGGCGCTGGACCGCGACCCACCAAAAGGGAAAGCCTCCTGGCAGCTGAGAGTCCAGGTCCGGGACGGCCAGAGAGTCCCTTCCTCCCTGGCCGAGGCTACCAAGAGGCTGCCGAGGAAGATCAATCGATCTCGCCATCTCCTCAGACAGGACCACCAAACTGGCAAAGGACTTCCACCTCCCGCGAAGGAGAACGACCAGCAATCCATTTCAGAGGCCTCCTCCTCTTCCTCCTCCTCCTCTCCCTCCTCCTCCTCCTCCCCCTCCTCCTCCTCCGAGACGCCGCTGCCTCAAGAGAAACCTGCAGAAGGGACCTCAGAAGCGTCTTCCCTCGCTCCATACCCCAGCAGGCCGTCTTTATCTCCTCTCGACTTTCGTACCGGGCAGACGCCATATCACTCCGTCGAGCCCAAACTGGAAATTAGAGGCTCTGTGTTCCATGACATGAGTAGTTCGTCTACCCCTGCGCTGTTTCTGAATTCCCGCGGCAAGGAAGTCTATAATGAAGACTTGCAAACTAATTACATTTCTAGTAGAAGATTAGAGAACGGGAATAATGGGAATGAATACGGTTTAGAGCATAAGTCGATACGTGTTCCTGAACACAGAAATCGATTACGACAATCGGTTACTTTAAGGAAGAGCTTCTCGCTGCAGAAGGGGAAGAACTCACACGGGAACTATCACGCCAGAGCAACAGATTCTACAAAACTTACCAGTCTCGTGGAGAGGAAAAGTAACAATGCACTTGAGAGGTTATCACCAGAAGCATCGGTGATTTTGACCGACGTCGAAGCCAGCGTCAGTCGAGAAGTTTCTAAGGAGCAGCAGAAACACATCGTCGCCCACGAAAAGAACCCTTACGAAGACAGTAACACGCAGGTGTCTGAAAGGAAAGATTTAATCGCAGACCAACACCGTGCATCCCGAAGTGTATTATCATCATCATCAACGTCAGAAAACAGACAAATTCTTCTGCCTCGCATCAAAATCAAAGAAACGGGGGGAGTTCGTCCCTTCGCCCACGACTCCTCCATATTCAAGAGATCGGTTCTCCCGGGTCTCGAGAGAGGCGCGGCACTCAAGACGGAGAGCCCGCCGGAAATGACGGGACTCCTGAGTAAGCCGAGAGACTTCGTCGAACTCGACAGCAACTACTCCGGCAAACGGTTCTCGACGGACGACGTCATAGGCTGCGAGGACTACACGTCCTTCTCCTTCAACTTCGACGTGGGGGACATTCCCGGCGGCCGGGGAAAAGACGGAGGAGGCGACGAAGGGGACGTCGATCTGGAGAGCGATTTGGGGAGTCACATGCTCGGGGCGGATGACGAGACCGGCCACGTTCATGTGGTGGAAACGATAGTCACCGTCGTTGTTAAGGACTTGAATGACAACCCACCGCTCTTCCCGAACGTGACCATCATCGGCGAGGTGCAGGAGAACGGGCCTATTGGTGAGTGTTCCTATTTTTGGTGTGTGACAGAATGTGATGAATTATCTTACACTCTTCCTTATAGAAGGGAACATTCCTGTTGTTGAGTGTTCCCTTTTTGGGTATAGCCTATGCACGAACGTAATGAATTAACTTTTTGCTTATCCTGTTAGAATGTAACATTTCTGTTTTATCTTTTGTATGTATGTATGTAACTTACTGAAGGCACTTAAAATCATACGTTGTTTTTTGTGTATGCATGAATAAAATGAATTACCTTTTACGTATCCTGTTAGAATGTAACATTTCTGTCCTCCCATTTTATGGGACCTACAAAAGACACTTTGATTCATAGTTATTGGCAAACTATAAAATCAAGTCACTCAGTTGTATATTATGTTCCCTATTCACTATTTTCCGCAGTAGGAACATGCTAATATCTGTATTCATTAACAAATATATAAATGCACTCTCTTAGTAAGCAAAATGTGAGATTACAGCTGTGCTAACGTGAGTACATTGTGAAATGCGAACTGAACAAGTGCTTGTATCATACAAGGAATCTTTCCGACAGCCAAATATACCTTACACACCCTGGTCAGCCAAGTAGTTTCATGGAATATACTGTTCCTAGTACCTTTCTTTTCTCAGTCGTGTTATTATTCTCCTAGTATTCTCGACGGTAGCCTCCACAAGAATTTTTAGTTTTACAAAAAACTTCTTCCATCCCTGAATCACTTAGATATGTCTATTTTGTTGGTTGACTTCAACTACTAATCAAAGTCGATATTGGATTGCATTCATTTTAGGCAGTATCCTTCTAGTATACATGCCTTTATCGCAGGATCCATTTGGTCAGAAATCCTTTTTCCTGTCCTGTACTTTTCCTCAAATAGTTCTAGTGCAGATTTGACCTCAAAATCTTACATTTGTACTGTATCTTTCCCTGAAACTTTCCTTTGGATGCATTATTAATTACTCAGGTACCTACATTATTCATTATCCTTTGTGCCCTTTAAATAATATCACTTCTTTTGTCCTGGAGGAATAAAAAGTCATTTTTCTTTTCTCTCTCGCTAACCTCATTAAGTAATTTTCACCAGATACTGATTTTATTCCAGTAACTGAGTGACAGGTTCAAGGAATTCCTCATATTCGTTATAAAGCTTCACCGAAGCTCAACCCTATTTGAATAGTCTAACTTTTGCTATCTTAACTTCTTTCTTCTTCAGTTCATTGGCTTTAATCATATTTGTATCCATATTTGTATCCTTACTCATATTAGAATTACCTTCTTTTTTCTCTTTTTTTTCATCCAGATTTACTTTTATATATTCCCTCTTAATTCCTCTTAACCATTACTTTTTCTCCATTAAATCCATTATCCTACTTTTCCATCTAACTATTCTCAACCACTCTCAGATTTAGCCCCCCTATGATTATCACATAAACACAAATATATATCTACAGTATATGTGTATATATATTTATATATACATATAATTATATGTATATACGTATATATATATATATATATATATATATATATATATATATATATGTATATATATATATATATATATATATATATATATATATATATATATATATATATATATATATATATATATATATATGTAATTATATGTATATATACATACATACATACATATATATATATAATTATTCATATATATACACGCATAATTATATATATATATATATATATATATATATATATATATATATATATATATATATATATATATATATATATATATGTACACATATACACACACGTACATGCATACTCGTACATATAGTGGGTGTGTGTAAGAGAGAGAGAGAGAGAGAGAGAGAAAGATAGCAAGACAACATTATAAAGTTGAACCAAGAGCGGGTCATGCCTCCAAGCCTTTTGGGAGTAGAGAAAAGGGGAAATTTATCAGACCACATTTTTTTTTTTTTTTTACCCCGGCATTGGAAGTATTCCTTGATTCTCGTAACTCTGCCCTATTCCAGGTTCCAGGTGGCTCTGGGATTCGTTGCCTCTTAATCTGTGTTCCCTAACTTTGCCCCATTCCGTCCTCCTCGGCGTTGTCGTATGGCTTCGTAAAGAGGATAGTATGTTGCATAAGTTAGTTGCTCTATCCCTCTGCTTTCCTCATACTGACTTTGTGAAGTTCCTTCAATGATAACAAAGTCGAACTTTGAAAAATTATGGATAAGTTAGTTTCTCTTTTCCTTGCTTTTCTCTAATATATTTTGTGAGATATTCTTCTCATTATTTAGAAGAAAATTCTTGTTTTTTTTCCTCTTACGTAAGAAGTGTAGTTTTATTTTTATTTTTTTTACTCTAATGCCTTTTCTCTGAAATACAGTGCTTCTTATTTATAAGCCTTAGTAAAGAAATACTTTATTGTTTAAAGCAGTTTTACCTTTTTTCCTAAATTCCTGTACTTATTTTGTGAAATATTCTCCTTATTTAAAACAAATCTTGTTGTCTTCTTCTGTAACCAAGCTAGTTTTTAGTCTTCTGTAAAAGAAAACTATTGTGCCGGCTTTGTCTGTTCGTCCGCACTTTTTCTGTCCACCTTCAGATCTTAAGAACTACTAAAGCTAGAGGGCTGCAAATTGGTACGTCGATCATCCACCCTCCAATCATCAAACATACCAAATTGCAGCCCTCTAGCCTCAGTAGTTTTAATTTTATTTAAGGTTAAAATTAGCCATGTTCGTGCATATGGCAACGATATAGGACAGACACCCATCCGGCCGTGGTTAAAGTTTCATGGGGCGCGGGTCATACAGCATTACACCGAGACCACCGAAAGATAGATCTGTTTTCGGTGTCCCTTGATTATGCGCTGTACAGAAAACTCGATTGCGGCGAAGAATCTTCGGCGCATTTATTACATGTTTCTTTCTTGTCTTAATTCTCGTGCCCACACTCCTTCTCCTATTTGAATTGACAGTTTTCTCTTCATTCATTAGTTCAAAGGTGAAGATTTCTCTGTCAATGTAAAATTTCCCATGTTATGTTTTTCTATACTTTTTCAAATAGCCACCGTAAGGAATGAGTTCTTTCATGACTCACAACATTAACGTAGATTTTCTAATCACTATTAATTTTATGCAACAACATTTATGATTCATCATCGTGATTGTGTCATCTCCGAAGTTATTCTGATCTGTGTCCTTTTAATACAAAATATTCTTTGTATCTTCCTTTATTCTCTTGTATTCTCCCCCTTTCTTATATTGTTCTGTACTTCCTCATTCCATATTCTTTGTCTTTTACACGTACTCTATTCTAGTTCCATTATTCTTTTATTTATTTATTGTTTGGCTGTTCTTCTCTAGCGTCAGTGGCGTTTAGAAATATTTGCAAGTCATTTTTTTAGGGCGGGCGATGGAAGGTGGGCAGGGGGGCTTTATGACCTAAATTTGAAGTCAAACTGTGACTTCACTCCTCGGAAGAGTGCTGGAGTTCGCATCCCTTTATCCTGCATTCATTATTCACCAAAATCCATCTTAACGTCAAGTCCAATAATCGGTAATATATTCATTATTCTCGGGCAGAATCATTCATAATATTCTTCAGGTTAATGCGGGCGTTTAATGTGACCACATTGTATTATGGTTGACGATTTGCTTTATATATATATATATATATATATATATATATATATATATATATATATATATATATATATATATATATATATATATATATATATATATATTTATATATATATACATGTGTGTGTGTAAAAGGGTAAAAGGGGAACTCGTGCATTCGCTCACCAAATCGGAACCTTCTTTAACGTAAATTATTTTTGACTGCCACAGAATTGAGCTAACCAGTCCATTATTTTATGTTAATGAATTTTATCGAAATGTTAAATGCGGAAACCAGTTTGTTAAACTGGCTAAGTATGGTCCTAGGAGCCTAAATTTCTCTCTCTCTCTCTCTCTCTCTCTCTCTCTCTCTCTCTCTCTCTCTCTCTCTCTCTCTCTCTCTCTCTCTCTCTCTCTCTCTGTGCTTCGAGACTTTCGATGTAACCAATCGATGCATCGGAAATTCTCTGGAAGCCAAAAATGAAATCCTGAAATTCTATACAACGAACAGTAAACAAAAATAACAAACATGCAATAAAAAGGTAACGAATAATAAAGAGAGAGAAACAAAACGGGGGCAAAGGAATCCTCGTAAATGCCAGAAAAGTGATGATAGAATATTCCGACGGCTCAAAAGGACTCCGCTCAGTAGGAATCTCCTTCCTGTGCTTCGACCTTCACGTCCGGTAAAAAAAAAAAAAAAAAAAGTAAAAAAAAAAAAAAATCCTGCGAGGGGAAACAGGAAGCTTCCAGTGAGTTCCGCTTAGATTTCGAGGCTTCTTGTTAAAAAAAAATTTCTTGTTAAAAAAAAAATTCTTGTTAAAAAAAAAAATTCTTGTTAAAAAAAAAAATTCTTGTTTAAAAAAAAAGTTTAAAAAAAAAGTTATGCGGAGGAGGATTTTAAATGTATATGAAACTCGAGAAACATTTTAGCTCCGGCGAAGTAGCTCTCTTATGTCGAAGGGTATCCAGGACGAGAATTCAGCATTTTGAAGAATTCTTAGTTTTTTTTTTTTAGTTATCTGTAAAAGGAAAACTGTTGTGCCGGATTTGTCTGTCCGACCGCACTTTATGCTGTCCGCACTTTTTTCTGTCCGCACTTTTTTCTGTCCGCACTTCCTCTGTACGTCGTCAGATCTTAAAAACTACCGAGGCTAGAGGGCTGCAAATTGGTATGGTGATCATCTACCCTCCAATCACCAAACATACCAAATTGCAGCCCTCTAGCCTCAGTAATTTTTATTTTATTTAAGGTTAAAGGTTAGCCATAATCGTGTTTCTGGTAACGATATGGGATAGGTCACCACCGGCCCTTGGTTAAAGTTTCATGGGCCGCGGCTCATACAGCATTAAACCAAGACCACCGAATGATAGACCTGTTTTCGGTAGCCTTGATTTTCCATGTATAGTAAACTCGATTGCGCCGAAAAAACTTCGTCGCATTTTTTACTTTTTTTTTTTAAAGTTCGTAATACGTCGAAAAAGAATTAAAAAATTTAGTGAAATTATTGTACTATTCCATAAAGAGGAATATTTTAAATGTATATTAACTCGAGAAACATACTCGTAGTCAAGGGTTATTTAGGTCGAGGATATCCTGGATAAGAATTAAGCATCTTGAAAGATTCTCGTTATTTGAAGGTGTTTGTTGCTTAAGATTTTTTTATTACATAAAGACTTACCGTCTATATGAGACTATATATATATATATATATATATATATATATATATATATATATATATATATATATATATATATATATTATATATATATATATATATATATATATATATATATATATATATATATATATATATATATATATATATATATTGAATCAAATATTAAGCACCCAATATCGTTTAGTATCGAATTCACTATACCTGGCTTTACTACACAAAAGTTAAGGTAATAAAGATTTATAACCTATAGTGTGTTAACATATAAATACATACAGTATATATGTATATATATATATATGTATATATATATATATATATATATATATATATATATATATATATATATATATATATACATATATATATATATATTATAGTATATATATATATATATATATATATATATATTTGTACAGTATATATAAATATATATGTACTCATATACATACAATCTCTACCTTATGCATAAAATCCGGCAGACCCGTGCTGAATTATTTTTTAATGTTTCACTCCTCTAACCGAATGCAGGCAAATGGAAAATAAATTTAATAGAAAAAATATTAACTTTTACGCTGCCTCCGTCAGAAAGGCTATTTTCGGCGAAATGCTCTAATTTGGAATCAGATGAATTAATTAGCATATTTTTGGCCAGAATTCTCGGCCCGGTACTCGGCTCCTGGCCAGAGCTTCAGTACCCCATTTTTTTTTTACTATTTATATATAAAATTCACAGACATTTTCCTTTCTAAGTGGTATTTTTTACTTAAAGTACAATGAGACATTGTTTGCTGATATGAATATACGATCGTAAAAATACAATGAGACATTGTTTGCTGATAATAATATATGATCGTGAACAAATATGTAAAATATTGATAAAAACCCATTATCTAAATTTAAGAAACATACGCGATTCTCTCTTTTACATCAGTATGTTACAATATGCAAAGAATGGCATCAGTAACCATCAAGTGGACACTAAACAAATATTTACAGTCTTTATGTGGTAAGCACAATTCATATCTTTTTTCAGTTCGATGCGGAAATACTTATAAATATTATACTGAGAAGGCGATATTTCATAAGTACATTTTTAACTGTTGACAAATTTAAACTTCATGTATAGGATCCCAGGTTGTAGAAGGCTGAAGCCACTACCAAATAAGACAATCTCACAGTAAAGAGTGAAACGTTTTGTTTATAATTTCATCTTCTGTTTGTCACCTAAAAACGACTCATTGCCTCTCCAGATAGCTAACAAAACTCATCGCTTGTGAACTTCCATATTCAAGGGAATTCAGGAGACGTTGTGTTTCCCTAGCTCATTCTGTTACATGATTTGGACAATATTCCGTCGAATATTATTCGCGAGCAGGAGGTAAAGAGAATTTACGAGCGGCTGAGCACAAAGGCTCACAATTCAATTACACAGAATGCTACAGGTCAGATGGAATAGCAGTATATTACATGCATTTAGGCGTCTCAGCTGGATGAATATTTTTATTTTATTTTGACAGGTGTATGCGTTGGTTTGTGTTGTTATTCCAGGTGAGCTTTGATACTTAGGTCAGTGAGTCCTTAAAAAAAAGATAAACAAATGGAGTGGATATCTAGTGTTTTATTTAAGAGTTTCATTTGGATTAATATTTTTTTTTATTTTGCCAGGTAAATTCGTTGTTAATTGTAGTTATTCCAACTGAGTTTTGAACCTTGGGTCAATGAAACTTCAAGAGAAAATAAAAGAAAGCCGTTGGATTAGATGATCGAGTGTTTCAGTAACACTGATTAAAGCAAGTTTCAAATTTACATGTCTGTCAAGGGATATAAAATTCCTATGGACACACACACACAAATTGGATTGGATGCTCAAGTGTTTGAGTTACACAGATTTTTACCTCCCAAATACGTATAAATTTTACATATCTATTAAGGGATATAAAATTCCTATTGACTACTCTAAGTGACCTTTACTAATTAATCAGCCTTGTGTGCGGGTTATTTTAAATTCCATATTGGAATTGTTTTCCAATAATTGATTATTGATAATAAACTCTAAAGGCTTGTGATGAAACCGTTTATATCAGAGAAAACGCGGAAGTGAATAAAAGTTAGTGAGGAAAAAGAGGAGTCAACAATAATGTGTATGTGTGTGCGTTAGATGTTAGACTTATGCAACCATCATTCTCCAAGTTTGATGAGTCTTGAGTAGAC
>JANJGK010000026.1:39215706-39240706 GCA_039081455.1 Macrobrachium rosenbergii | reverse complement strand
CGCAGTGTTATGGCCTTGTGACATACCAGTAAAGCTCATGGGTTTTTTAGTTTTCTGTCAAAGAAAACTATTGCGCCGGCTTTGTCTGACCGTCTGCACTTTTTCTGCCCGCCCTGAGATCGTAAAATCTACGGAGGCTAGAGGGCTGCAAAGTGTTATGTTAATCATCCACCCTCCAATCATCAAGCTTACCAAATTGCAGCCCTCCAGCCTCAGTAGTTATTATTTTATTCAAGGTTAAATTTGGCCATAACCGTGCTTCTGGCAACGGTATAGGATAGGCCACCACCTGGCCGTGGTTAAAGTTTCATGGTCCGCGGTTCTTACAGCATTATACCGAGACCACCGAAAGATAGATTTATTTTCGGTGGCCTTGATTATGCGCTGTAGCGGCTGTACAGAAAACTCGATTACACCGAAGAAACTTCGGCACATTTTTTACTTGTTTTTATTTTTAGATTTTAATTTTGATATTCAAAGACTGTCTCTGTAGTGATGTCTCATGTCTAAAAGATTTCAGCATTTCAGTGAATCAGGTATTCCTGATATATTGAAATTTAACTGATTTATGGTCGCGTTCCTTTATACTCATTTTTTTTTTATACTAAACACATCTATTTTAGAACTTTATTACACATTTCTCTTGGTCTGAAAAAAGTGCATCAATCTGAAATATTGCTAATATTTTTTTCTGTTGCATGTATTTATTAAGTTATATCATTCGCGATAATTGTTACATACAATAGCAATGACCTATTCCACCCTCACGTTAGGATAGAACTGTCTCAGCATCGTTTCCAGTTAATGGAATTTCCAACATGGAGTGTCACGCCTGTATCCCATTACCATGAATAGCCTCTCTCTCTCTCTCTCTCTCTCTCTCTCTCTCTCTCTCTCTCTCTCTCTCTCTCTCTCTCTCATTTCCAACATCTTCTGTCTTGTATCCCATTACCATAAATACCAATACTCTCTCTCTCTCTCTCTCTCTCTCTCTCTCTCTCTCTCTCTCTCTCTCTCTCTCTCTCTCTCTCTCTCTCCAGCTTGTAATGCCACGCCTATATCCATCCCATCACCATGAATAACCTCTCTCTCTCTCTCTCTCTCTCTCTCTCTCTCTCTCTCTCTCTCTCTCTCTCTCTCTCTCTCATTTCCAACATGTAATATATCACACCTGTATCCCATTACCTTAACTAACATCACACCCATAAACACACACACACACGTTCCTCTCTGTCTCTCTGTCTCTCTCTCTCTCTCTCTCTCTCTCTCTCTCTCTCTCTCTCTCTCTCTCTCTCTCTCTCTCTCTCTCTCTCTCTCTCTCAGAGTGACCTAGATATTAGAGAAGGATCCAGGCAATTACGGGGCTGTCACGCGCTGCATGTTTTTTGTCACAGGTAAATTGTTTCCTAATAGTTTACGCTTGTGTCTGCGAAGACTTGACTGGTTTTTCTTTCACCTAGATGGATATTGTATATATGAATAACAGAAATTCAATCATATATATATATTATTTATAAGTTAATGTTATTCTCAACATAGATTTAAAGTGATCTGGAAGGCCAAGCAGTGACAATCAGCTGTTCAAGAAAAGGTGTTGTTTAAAAGAGAATAGTAATATACAGTATATGGAATATCAATATATAAAATATTCGCATGTAAATATTAGAATTAAATCCAATAACTTGTGAATGGATTTGAGAGAAAATGGAATACTCGTTATTGATCTATCATCATAACGAGAGAAGTAAGATGGTAATTAAAAGAGAATGTTAATTAAAAGAGAATACTATTATTATATAAAATAATTACATATTAGTATTAAAACTAAGCCCAGTAACTAGTTAATTAAACTTACAGAAAGTGGAATGTCAATCATTTATTTATCCTCAAAGAATGCTGTTAACTTATGAAATAATAGCATATTAATAATTAAGCCCAGTTACTTATGAAACAGGCTCACAGAAAAATGGAATGTCAATAATTTATTTATCATCGTTTTCTGTATTTTATTAGACCTCTCAGTCGGCGTAGTCAAAATTATAGAAAACGGAATGTCACTATAAGTTAATCCACCTTCATTTTTCTCTATTTATTTCAGACCTCTCAGTCGCCGTAGTCAAAATTATAGAAAACGGAATGTCACTATAGGTTAATCTACCTTCATTTTTCTCATTTTCTAGACCTCTCAGCCGCCGTAGTCAAAATTATAGAAAACGGAATGTCACTACAATTTAATCTACCTTCATGTTTCTCTATTTCCAGACCTCTCAGTCGCCGTAGTCAAAATTATAGAAAACGGAATGTCACTATAACTTAATCTACCTTCATGTTTCTCTATTTCCGGGCCTCTCAGTCGCCGTGGTCAAACTTATAGAAAACGGAATGTCACTGTAAGTTAATCCACCTTCATTTTTCTCTATTTCCAGATCTCTCAGTGGCCGTAGTGACAGCCTGGGACGCCGACGACGTCGAGGAAGGAACGAACGCCAAGCTGACCTACTCCATAGGGAAGAACGTCCTGGAGGAGAGGACGGGGCAGGCGATATTTGCCATCCATCCGGACACTGGTCTCCTGACGACGGCCGTCTGCTGTCTGGACCGAGAGACGACTCCTGAGTATCACATTCAGGTGGTGGCCGTCGACGGGGGAGGTCTCACGGGTAAGCTAGGATAAAGTTCTTGGGTTGGGAATTGGTTTTTCATGTGTATTGGAGTTTTTCGGTTTTTTTATTGTAGTGATTTTTAGGATTACTGTCTTTGTAGGTGATTTTTTCTTATTTATGGTTGTCATTCAAATGTTTAGTGATTTTTTTTTATATTTATTGGGATATTTGGTTTTTTTATTGGGGTGATTTTTAGGATTACTGGCCTTGTAGGTGATTTTTTTCTTATTTTTGGTACTCATTCAACTGTTTAGTGATTTTTAAAAATATTTATTGAGATATTTCGTTTTTTTATTGGAGTGATTTTTAGGATTATTGTCTTTGTAGTTTATAGTTCTGGTATTCTCGTTAATTATTCAAGTGTTTTAGATCTTCACCTAGAATAAGATTCTGTATATTATGATTCTTGATATTAAAAAGTGTTGCTGATGTATTTGCTATTACGTGACTTCATAGCTAATTAATATAAGTATAGATTAATATGATCTAGAATCCAGAAAAAAAATTAAGTATAGTTTCATAGTTGTCCCTAGGAAATTTACTCGGGTATGAAATAAGGCTGTATATTATGATTCTTGATATTAAAAAGTGATGTTGATGCATTTGGTATTGTATGTTCATAGCTAATTAATGTAAATATAGATTAATATGATCTAGAATCCAGAAAAAAAGATTAAATATAGTTTAAAAGTTGTCCTCTGGAAAATTACTCGGGTATAAAATGTATGAAAGTGGATGTTTGTAGATATTGCAGTTATCTGTAGTTATCTTTAGTTATCTGATGAGAATTCCTCTAACTATAATAGAATTTCTTCGACCTTGACTAAATGATATAAAAAAATAATTTAAAAAATTAAATACTGCTGTTTCCAAATTCTCTCTTCGTACCTTACTGATACGATGTAACCCGTCCTTTGATATCGTTATAGCTTTTGCGAATAATCAGTAATCCTTGTAATGAAGCTTCGTATAAGCGGATCACAGTGATAGGCTCCACTAAGAATAGCCACCAATGTCAAGAATATGTTTAGATGCGATGTATAAGCCAGATGCAATGCCACTTTTATATCAGAGCAAATTTAATAGATAACATCCTGAATTGGTTTGTATTTGTTTCTAAATTTCTGCAAACTTGCAGTAGTGGTGTCACGTATGTTTGCTGAATTTCATTCTCTCTCTCTCTCTCTCTCTCTCTCTCTCTCTCTCTCTCTCTCTCTCTCTCTCTCTCTCTCTCTCTCTCTCTCTCGATCGTGCCCCGACATGCGTTAATTAACGTGAAATTACTTGGTACTGAATTTCTGCATCTACTGTGATTTTTTAAGAATATAATATATATATATATATATATATATATATATATATATATATATATATATATATATATATACATACATACATACATACATATACATGTATATGTATGTATGTATATATAAACATACATATACACACATATACTTACATACATGCATATAAAGTTTCATTCTGTTTCTGTGCCTGTTTAAAAGATGTAAACAGAATACGCGCTTAAATTAAATTTAAAGCATACGCGCCAAAATCAAATTTTAAGACACACAAATGGAAAACGAGCCTAAATTAAAAAAAAAAACTCCAAACTCTCTCTCTCTCTCTCTCTCTCTCTCTCTCTCTCTCTCTCTCTCTCTCTCTCTCTCTCAACCCAACAGCTTAGTAGCCAATAGAGCTTCATTCAGCTCAAGAGGAGTTCAGCAAACGAGGCTCACGCGACAATAACCACAGATGTCTGTGGTAATTAGGTCGTCCGCCGTCTAGGGACAAAGGTTAATGAAATGGAGACCTGTAAATAGCCTTTCCTGACTGTGCTTTCTTTTTTTTTTTTTTTTTGGAGTGTGTAATTTTTTTTTTATTGTGGAATTTCTCGTTTCCTCCTTTCACCTTTAGTGCTTTCTAAGTTTTTTTAATAGGGTTTTTTTTATTGCCTATTTTTTGTGTTTTGTAAAAATGGAAATGTTGGCAGATATTTTATTTATTTATTTTTTTTTTTCATTGTGGAATTTCTCGTTTCTTCCTTTCACCTTTAGTGTTTTCTCACAGTGTTTTTAATAGTGGATTTTCTATTGCCTGTTTTTTTCTGTTTTGTAAAAATGGTAATGTTGGCAAATATTTTATTTCTGTTTTTTTTTTATTGTGGAATTTTTCGTTTCTTCCTTTCACCTTTAGTGTTTTCTCACAGTTTTGTTCAATAGGGGTTTTTTATTGCCTATTTTTTATGTTTTGTAAAAATGGAAATGTTACCAGATATTTTAAGTTCTGGAAGAAGTTTGCGAGCAATAATTATCTCTATTTTTGTGCCTAGCTGTCAAGGTTTAAGTTTTTATGTGTGTAAGTCCTGGTTATCCACTTAAGAATTATAGAGAGGCCACTTGTATAATAACTTCATTTCCTGTGGCTCCTAATTCTTCTTGTTTTTAACATATTCTGTCTTTTTAGTTTTCTGTGAAAGAAAACTATTGTGCCGGCTTTGTCCGTCCGTACTTTTTCTGTCCGCCCTCATCAAACATACCAAATTGCAGCCCTCTAGCCTCAGTAATTTTTATTAGCCATAGTCGTTCGTCTGACAACGCTATAGGACAGGCCACCACCGGGCCGTGGCTGAAAGCTTCATGGGCCGCGGCTTATACAGAAAACGCGATTGCACCGAAGAAAAGTCGGTGTATTTTTTTACTTTTGGGGGAGGGGTGGGCGGGCCATTTCCATTTCATCAATAAATTGGTTTCAGTTGATCTAGGTTGTTCACGATAAAGTACGTCAACCATGTACACTAACAGACATTTAAATGTTAGTTTATTTCTATATGCATGGGAAAATCCTTTAAAATGTAGCAGGAAACCGTATTTATCGCAAGTGATTGCATTGCAATAAAAGCGGTGACACTTATTAGGAAATAGAATTCATATGATGTAAGCAATTTTTGCAGTGCTATGAGAGCTGAAAGTCAGCTCAGTGGTCTGGTTAAACTACTTTAATAATAATAATAATTTGCAGTGCTTTTCTTGAGCTCTCTCAGCCTTTGTTTTCACAGAGATCTCTTTACTTTAGAGTTTTTCACATAACATTTTGATACCTTTAAGTGACCTCTTCCATGTATTTACGAATGGGCTTTCAAAACTCACTAACGCTGGTCCATATGCGTTAAGGAACTCCGTGTATTTTTGATGTATTCCAAAGCAAATTTGAAAGTAAGGTTTTTTTTCGCCCTGCAAAACTATATTTTTTTCTAAATGACAATGCATAAAACTTCATACAGATTGAAAATTTTTAAAAAGTTCTTATTTTTTGCCCTAACGGGCTTCATATTTTTTTTTTAGATTACAACGAGTAAATCTTTATAGAAATGAAATACTTTTGGAATTGTTTCATTTAAGTGGATAACTTATGTATTTTTCGACCTACTACGCTTTTTATTTTTTCTAGATGACAATGTATAAAACTTTATAAAGATTCAACATTCTTTGAGTAGCGTTTTATAGCTTTGATTTTCCGACCTTCTAAGTTTTACATTCTTTTCCAGATTACAAAGCAAAACATTGTTTGGATAAGAAATATTGTTATATTAGTTTGAAACTTTGTTCGACTTTTACAAGGCAAACGAAAACATAAAAATCACTTTAGAGATTCAGCTTATACAAAAGCATGAATGTCCCTCACCGTAAGTTCTTTATCCATCACTTCTCTAGTTCGTGTCAGTGACCCTGGTAGTTGTGACGCCAGGTAACCCACAATTAATCAATCAATCTCTAGTTCGTATAAACATAATCCCATTACTCGAGGAAGGAAATTGGTAAAACGTATAAAGGTAATTCCTACAAAAGGCTCTTTCTCCCCCCCCCAAAATGGGGAGGCCAGGTAAATTGGCCTCTCATGGCCCCCTTGCCTGGTAATTAGATTAATGATCTGAAAATAGGCTTAATTCTGTCCACCCCCGAGAGAGAATCTTCTTCAAATCAAATTGAAATGTCATGTCATTTCATTTTGTCCCTCTTCACGACTGAGATTTCAGACAGCTATGATTAATATGGCCTTTTTGGGAGAGGACTGGTCGTGGGTTTCATATATATATATATATATATATATATATATATATATATATATATATATATATATATATATTCACATACACAATTGAACTCACTATACCTTTGGAATACCTTACACCTAAAGGGGATTATAATTAGTAAGTGCTTCTGCGCTAGCCAGGATTCGAACATCGGCTGTTTGGGTTGGAGATACCGATAGACAGTGACTTTGACCGCCAGGCTATCAAGCTTCATGCTTGAGAATGTAAGAAACGTGAAGAGTGTACAAATAAAAATAATCACACACACACACACACACACACACACATATATATATATATATATATATATATATATATATATATATATATATATATATATATATATATATATATATATATACGCACACACACACACACACATACACACATGTACATACATACATTTGGGAGACGGACAGACAAACGAAAAGAGAGAGAGAGTAGATTTGAAGTGGGTTTGTGTAGGAAATAATGACAAAATTTCGATTAGCCCGAAAACATTAAAATGAGAGAGAGAGAGAGAGAGAGAGAGAGCTCAAGTGAATATGCAAAAAAATAATCATAAAATTTCAATGACCCAGAATCAGAACGTTCCCAAAAGACATTAAGCCACTGTTCACTTTTCTTCAACGCCCAGGCACAGGACAAGTCGTCGTACGTCTGGCAGACGTGAACGACAACTCGCCCCGCCTGAGCCGAGACCTCTGGGAGGTGGATGTGGAGGAGTCGTGGAGGGGGGAGGCCCCAAGTAACAAGACCCTCGCCCAATTCACCACCGTGGACCACGACATCTCGAATTACTTCTTTTACAGGGTGAGTATTTCATTGCAGAGGTGTGTTCTGTTTGAACTGGGAAGCAGCGAATTGAGGAGGTAATAGGATAAATGGGGTAAGAGGGTTACTGTAAGCGAAGGGGTTTTGATCTTGTGCTGATAGCCTAAAGTCAGTGGGTCTTAACCAGGGGCGCGAACCCGGTCCCTAGGTGGTACGAGATGCCTATGGATAATTAAAGCAAAAATATATTTTTATATACGCATGCTATTTTTTCTGCAATAAGTAAAAATAGAATGAAATAAATAACTAATAATAATAATAATAATAATAATTATTATTATTATTATTATTATTATTATTATTATTATTATTATTATTATTTCAGCGAATGGGGGGGGGGGGCGTGCGAGAACAGACTGCTAATTTGAAAGGGGTGCAAACATTGGAAAAGGTTAAGCACTGGCCTAAGTAAACATTGCTAATTGAAAGGCCGTGTAGACTTGATTTTTTTTTCGCTTTAATGTAAGATGTATGGAAAAATGGGGTTTAATTCAAAAATAGTAATTTCGCTTAAAGTTCAGAGATCTGAAGGCGATTCCAGATTCTGAAAATATGCTGGCAAAAATGTACCTTTACACGAAAACAAGAACACAACTAATGGAAATTATGATATTTCCAAATGTTGCAATATTTTTTTCATTTTTCCCCCTAACTGGTGGAGTTCCTGTACTGGGATTTTTTTTTTTTTTAGTAATTCTTTTAAAGACCGAGTTGCATTGCACATTTCACGAGAGAAATATTTGTTTAAGTTTAGTTTTGTAAAACGTTTGGCCTGTCAAAACTACGCCAGTGGGTATCTGATGCATTCACGAGACTAAGAAAGTCTCGAAGATTTCTGAGAGAAATTTTTCAAGTTATGAATTTCATTAGACAAAATCAAGGAAAGCAACCTTTTTATACCCACATGTGACGAAATCCTTACAATTTGGTGTTAAGGGCAAATGGGTTTTAAACAAGACACCATGAAGATAAACAATCGAGTCGAGACATCTCACCCCATTGGACTATGCTGCCCTAAAATGGAAGACTGTAGTATCTACAAAAATACATAACTGAGAAAAAAATTGTCAATACTCTCTTGTCTTACTACTGATTTTGCAGGTACTGCAAATGGGGCCCTCCAAATACTCGGGGAAAGCACTGAAGAATCATTGTAAAGCTGCAGTAACTTGTGTATTAGTGTTTCACGAGCCCAGTAGGTGGCATATCTCAATTTCGAAAGTTTTGCAGATACTGCAGTTTTCCCTTGCCTTACTACTGATTTTGCAGATACTGCAGTTTTCCCTTGCCTTACTGTTGATTTTGCAGATACTGCAAATGGGACCCCCCTAAATACTCGTGGAAAGCATTGAAGAATCATTCTGAAACTTCACTAACTTGTCTATTTTGTGTTTCACGAGCCCAGTAGTTGGCATATCTCAATTTCGAAAATTTTGCAGATACTGCCGCTTTCCATTTTAGGGCAGTATGGAACAGTATCCCTTAGGATGTTTCGCAATTGGACCCTTAAAAAATTCAAGCGAAAATGCAAAGCATTATTACCCAAGGGCAATTCACCTTGTATATTACTAATTTGTTTTATACTTTTTATCCGTTTCTTTACTAATTTATTCATTTATCTTTTTTCCTCGTTTCTAATAACTGAGAGTAGTGATAAAACTTTAGGTGAACACTTCCGCACAGAGAAAAATACTATAGAATCAATAACAATAAATTTTGAAACAATAAAAGATCGCTTCTTTCTGTATTTCCTACTGTCTTCTGTAACTTCTTTCAAATGAACACCATATTTTTCGGAAGCTTGGATTTCAGGTCATTGGCCCCTGAGGGCTTGTTCCATTTGAAAAGGAGTTTAAATTCTGAATGATAATAATAATAATAATAATAATAATGGCCGCTATAAGTTTATTCAATATGAATTGGGATTCATTTTCTAAATAATAGTAATAATAATAATAATAATAATAATAATAATAATAATAATAATAATTATTATTATTATTATTATTATTATTATTATTATTATTATTATTATTATTATTATTATTATGAGAAACAAATAACTCATTGTCTCTTCAGACATCTTAGATGAATTCAAGCTGAATTATATCATTCCTTCGCCTTTTATAAACGAGAAAAAAAATAAAAAAAAGCAATGTGGAACATGAAACGATTACAGTGCAAAGAGAGAGAGAGAAACATATATATATATATATATATATATATATATATATATATATATATATATATATATATATATATATATATATATATATATATATATATATATATATATATATATATATATATATATATATATATATATATATAACTCGATTTTCGCAGCGAGAGGAAACGAATCTTTTAGAAGAGGTTATCCATGGGAAATTAACCTTGTCCACTTCGTGGATCTCTTCCTGTTTTTTTTTATGCTTTTTCTTTTTCTCCTTTTATTTCGTAAGGGTTTATCATTAAAGTCGTATTGTCATTCGTTATTTCTCTTCTCATTGTTCACTTAGATCTTTCTCTTGTATTTTGTATTCGTTACTATCTTGACGTTATTTGGGAGAAGAAAAAAATTTGGGGGGAGGTTTTTTTCTGGGAATGGAAAGTAATTTACGTGTTAATATTTTCCTCAGCTAATTTTGGCAAGAACGTAAAGGCTAATTTAAGATATAATCGAATATAATCTCTTCACTGTCGTTCTCTTTATAGAGTGTTTGTAGCGTATATGTAAATTAGTACCTCTGGGAAGTTGGTTTTAGCTTAAAAATCCGTTGCGTGTTCTTGAATTTTTGCAACAACTTTCCTTAGTGCAGTATTACGTCATTATCACTTACAACTGATTAATACACACAAAGGTTATATATTTTATATATGCATGTATTTATGTATATATACTTTATATATAAATATATAAATATATATATATATATATATATATATATATATATATATATATATATATATATATGTATGTATGTTTGTGTGTTTATGTATATTACTATATGTATATATATACATATATACATATAGATATATTTATATATATATATGTATATGTGTGTGTGTGTATGTATGTATGTATGTATGTATATATGTAAATTACTTTATAGGCACCGTCTTTCCCTCACTCAATTTGCATGGAATACCAATGCACACATAACTTCCGTTATTCTCCACCACTTCTCCATTTTCCTGCAAACATCATTTCTTATCCTGAGAGAACTTTGAGGGAGAAGACGAAAATTACTGCTGTGTTGTTCCATTCATTATTCTGCGCCGACAGATGTTTCAGCCATTAACTCGTGGCTATCAATCTCATCTGGTGAGAATGGAGACGGGCAGTTTTCCAACAGTTTTTACAAGCCAGTTCTTTGGACCCAGCAATCACTCCTTGATTAATACGAAATCCGGTTCCTTTTTTTTCCCCCAAGGTTTCAGGATGAGGTAAATGGAGAAGTGTTGGGTTTAAATAGCAGTCGAGATATATATATATATATATATATATATATATATATATATATATATATATATATATATATATATATATATATAATATATATATATATATATATTGTGTGTGTATATATGTATATATATGCATAACACCTTTTCTGCTATTTCAAAACCTAACTAATGAAGAATTCTTTTAATTTCGTCAAGTGTTATGTCATTGAACATCAGAAAATAGACCGGTCCTTTTTTTTTAAACCGGGAATTTGAAAATGCCCTTAACGGAATACAAGTAAACGTAATCTCCTGGTTCTCATTAACCCAAAGTATTTTCCACGTCAACAACAACTGTATCTTACTGAGTTTCGCTTGCATGAAAAATTGACAATGCTATTAACATTCATTATAATTTTTCCTCTTGCGTTCGTTCGCGAGAATTGGTAATGTCATTCAGTATATAGGAAATAATTTTTTTTTTTCTTAATTGTGATTGAGGAAGCGAATATTATTGGTATTGTCTATAATGGCTGTTATTGTAAATTTTTTTTTCTCTTTAGTTGTGATTGAGGAAGCGGTAAAGAAATATTACTGATATTTTCTGTAATGGCCATTTTAGTATGATTTTGTGGGATATATTTTGTACCGCCAATAGTGAAATGAAAATTCAAAATGATATTAAGTAGGATTCTTGCTGACACGAGACTCAGATAGAAAATCCTTTGAAGGATTCTTTCCTGTGGACCCCCTGGTAAAGGATTACAACATAGAACTTATGGTTTCTCCGTTTTAGAAAATAATAATGTTGAATTTTTTTTTTACTATTGCTAATTTACAATATGCTCTTCGACACTGTTCCACCTGGAAGAAAACCCATTTAGAGATATAGAGTCTAACCCAAGTGTTTGTGATGGATGGATTCATCTCAGATATAATAAATGCCCAAGAAAGTCTTTGAGATTTGCTACACAGAGAACAACAGCCCAGAGGAATATGGTTTAAGGTCACGTTAACGAAGCCGTGTTTCGATAACAATATGGTTGAGGAGAATTTTCTGTTGTTGTTGTTTATGATTAAGCTGGCTCTATACCAGCACGGGCTCGTGATCATAGACCAACCCGTAGAAGATGAGAAGGTATATCAACTCCTGATTTGTGGAATATCAACCAATGACACTTACATGCAGTTTGTGTATACTGGAAATCAAAACGAGATTTGGACTTTTATTGAAAACGAGACAGCCGTCCTTGACGCCAACGCCTACAGGATGTTGCAGTTTTAAATCGAGAGAGAGAGAGAGAGAGAGAGAGAGAGAGAGAGAGCAATGAGATAGTGAGTCGTCATACGGTTAACATGATTAGTTAATGCAATGATAAGATACAATTTACTATAGGGAGAGAGAGAGAGAGAGAGAGCAATAAGGCAATAAGTCTTCATACGGTTAACATGATTAGCTAATGCAATAAGATACAATTTACTAGAGAGAGAGAGAGAGAGAGAGAGAGAGAGAGAGCAGTAAGATAATAAGTCTTCATACGGTTAACATGATTAGCTAATGCAATGATAAGATACAATTTACTATAGAGGGAGAGAGAGAGAGAGAGAAACTCATTGTGTCATATTACCAGTGACATTTTGATATAATCATTAACATCACAAGTCAAGTCCTTCTTCTGCCTAGGCAAGATTCGTCCAGCTCAGGTGTCAGGCACTCAGAATTTACCAGCCTCTAGTGAATTCTGAAACAGGCAGAACTGGAAACCTTTTCCGGATATATGGAAACTTGTATATTCAATTTCACAACTGGAAATGCAGCCAGGATACGCCATGTGACAAAGCCCTGAGACGGCGTTTAGAATAATCCGGAGTGAGATTCGGAAAACTTTAAAACGAATAAAAATTCAATAAATTGAAAAAAAAATGAGTGGAAGCTTTAATCCCCAAGGCCTGGAACGTGCTGGAAAAAAAAACTGGAAGCTCTCCTCTGCTAAACCCGGGTGCCAAAAGAGGTATGGGTGGCACTGTTGTGACTGAGAATTTGTATTAATATATTTGAATTCGAAAATCCCTGAAGTGTCGTTTGTTATTCCGTATGGTATAATTTCCAAGCATGAATAAAGATAAGGATAAAAGAGAAACAATATGAGGAAAAAGCTATTGAAATTTTGTATTACCGTAACAACAATATTATACGGTCTTTGACTTTTGCCTTTTTGATATTCTAGTGTTAACTACTGTTCATTCGTATTTCAAGAATGGGCAAAAGGGTTCAGATGAATACGGGAGAACTTATTAATTGAATTAGCCTTTGCAGACCATTATTTTTTCTGCAAATTTATCACGATTTGATGGTAGATGATTCGTTACCAAGTAAAGCAGTCCCTTTTTTATTATGGTTTGTTGTTACCATTAATGGGTTATATAATAGACTGCATTAATAAATTTATATACCTAAAGGAAAATGCAATTACTGCCTTTAATTGTGTAATCTCTTAGTTTTAGTTTTCTGTAAAAGAAAACTATTGTGCCGGCTTTGTCTGTCCGTCCGCACTTTATTCTGTCCGCCCTCAGATCTTAAAAACTACTGAGGCTAGAGGGCTGCAAATTGTTATGTTGGTCACCCACCCTCCAATCATCAAGCATACCAAATTGCAGCCCTCTAGCCTCAGTATTTTTTTTATTTAAGGTTAAAGTTAGCCATAATCGTGCTTCTGGCAACGATATAGGATATACCGCCACCGGCCCGTGGTTAAAGTTTCATGGGCCGCTGCTCATACAGCATTATACCGAGACCACCGAAAGATAGATCTATTTATGGTAGCCTTGATTATACGCTGTGCAGAAAAGTCGATTGCCCTGAAGAAACTTCGGCGCATTTATTTCTTGTTTATTGAAGAAAGCTAAGTCTTTGCAACTCTTTGCACAATGCATAGGCTGTTTAGTTATCTTGTAAGTTTTCAAATATCGAAGTAAGATTAAAGTGCCGATTACCAGAAAGAGCCTGTGAGTGTTATTTTAAACACAGTGAAGACATGCATTTAATGAGCAATATATGAAGAAAGTCAAAACAGTGACAAATTTATCTGTACGTTCTTTGTTCATAGTCAAATGTGTATTAATCCTCTTCATCCTATCCTGCTTTTGCAGTTTTTACTCAGAATAAAAATAGATTTATATGTTGAAAGGAAATTACTTGCGATATTACAAAAAGCAAAAGGCAGCTTTGTTGCAAAACAAAACAAAAAAATTGTTTCTTCTCGGTCGGAAATAAAGAATAAAACTTTTCAGATTTCTTGGATTATTGCAGTGATTACTGTACTGGATTATCGTTTAGTAAAAACATTTTACGAGCGATGAGAAAGGTATTTCAGCAACACCCGATAAAACACGCAAAGTACAGTAGATTGAAGCAAGCAGAAGCTTTTATAAATGACTAGAAAAACATGAGTTGAGAACTTAATTGTTTTGCTTTCTGGTATATTGGTTCGATCAGGGAAAGGCTTGGAAAAATGTTTATCTTATCATTTGCTATTTTATTTATTAAAAGCGATGCTAGGGATTTTGGCTTTGCAAGCACTGTTATCTTTTGATTGGCAATCGCAGACGATAACGTAGGCCTAATTTTTAATCCGTTTTAACTTGAATATTTTTCTTTTGTTGCGATTTCACTGGCAAAACTGAGTGAAAATCACCAGCTTTTACAAGTCAAGCATCAGGTATCACAAAGCGAAAAAAAACAACAAAGCTAATTGAATAGAGATTCAGGTTTTATAGATACACGTGGAAAAATACATTATTATTTGCTTTCGACGTTTAGGGCGATCAGGAAAGGCTTGGGAAAATGACATCATATCTTTAGCCATTATTTATAAAAAAAAAACGATGCTAGGGATTTTGGCTTTGCAAGCACAGTTATCTTTTGACAAACAATCGTAGACAATTTCAAGGACCTGCTTTTGAAATCTTTTTCTCTTTAATATTTTCCTGTTTTTTGGGTGGCAATTTCACTCCCGAAACTGAGTGAAAGGCACCCACTTTGACCAACTTTCTACAGCAAATGCCGTAGACTGAAATAAAAATGAACGAAGCTAATTGACTAGAGATTCAAGTTTTATAAATACCCCTGGAAAATGCATTATTACCCAGTCAACGGCGTGGATATGAAGTCACCACGGCAGATTAACGTGTCCTAATGTCAATTAGGCTCTGTCATATGACGCCTAATATCACAGTGTTCGTTGGATGTCCGTGTCGAAATTACACGGTTAACGTTAATGTCCGGAATTACGTATCCGGAATTACGTATCGGGACACTTCGCGCAGGATTTGCGCTAGTGACCAGGAATTGCCTCTGCACAGTGTGCAAGATGCAAGTACACTCGACTGTTTGCTTGTACGTGTTGTTGTTCACATGTTTTAGTGATAGAATATTCCATGATTTTTTTTACCCACAATTAGATCATTATATCATGACAAATTTATGTTGGTTGAGAGGTATATTTATATAAGCTGTAATCATCTGTAAATATTTTTGTAGATGTTTCACTATTTCAAAAACAATTAGGTCATTATTTTATTATAAATTCATATTGGCTTACAAATACATTTAAAGAAAATGGAGTCGTGAGTAAACATTTTTGTACACGAAATTATTGACTGGAAGCATCGCATTAGTTTGTTAATAATGAGGTATGGTACATGTTTACACAAAGTTATGATATATTCTATTTACCAGTTTTTTTTAAAGAATTTCCCTTTATATCTTTATCGAAAAAGTAAACAGTCTTTGCGAGTGCCATTTGAGTTTTTCTGTTTCAGTTAGTATGGTGGTGTAAATCTATATATCTATCTATCCATATTATATAAATATATATATATATATATATATATATATATATATATATATATATATATATATATATATATATATATATATATAATTATATATATATATATATATATATATATATATATATATATATATATATATATATATATATATATATATATATATATATATATATATATATATATATTTATGTGTGTGTGTGTGTGTATTTATATATATACACATATATTTGCCTATCTATCTATCGATAGATAAAAAGATAACGTGGGGAAGCTGTCTAACTTCTAATCTTGACAGGAACCTTGGGAAAATTACTTGTGTAGTCAGTGATAAATGAAGATGAACTTCAGTAAAATTCTACGAAGCATAACTTCAGTAAAACTGTGACTTTTTTAATCAGTCAAAGCACAATTTTTATTTTACACTCCATTTAATAGTCTGACAACGTATTATTTAACCTTTCCCTTAAATCATAAATGCTCGTTCCTCATTTTCAATTCTCTGAAATTCGATGTTCTTAACTGGAAGTCAGCAGTCTCCCGGAATTTTTTTTTTTAATCTCATGCACAGAATTAAAGTCGAAATTTGGCCCTTCATCTCCAACACTGGCAATTATAATTTAAACCATTTGCGAAAGTTCATTACCGTCTGCTTGAAGCTTTCATCATGAGGGAAATTCCACTACTGCATTTTTTTTCCTCTGTCGCAAGTTCGGCATTTTGCTCATTTTGCAGATTCAGCAATGAAAATGTTCTTTATTACATTATTAAATTTTCCAGGACTATTTTGCCAAATATTAGAAGACTTACACCTAAAGATGATTAACTCAACCATTTATGAAAGCGATTTTTAAAACCATTTATGAAAGCGATTTTAAACGTTTTTCGTAGACACGATCATTCAAAGTAAGTAATTTTATAACAAATATTAGAAAATTTATGCTTAGGGAATTTAGTCAACCATTTTTTGAATGCCATTTGTTTCATGTTAGGAAATTTTCATCCATTTTTTTAATGCCATTTGTTTTATTTTAGGGAATTCATTCAACCATTTTTGAATGCCATTTGTTTTATTTTAGGGAATTTATTCAACCATTTTTTAATGACATTTGTTTTATTTTCATTGGGAATTTATTCAGCCATTTTTTGAATGTAATTTTTTTCTGTTGATAACGTAAGTCACTTTATATATATTACGCAGAATATTTCTGATGCAAAAATCTTTGGGTAAAACATGTAAACGAGGCCTATGATAATTTTCCAGGTAGACCTAGAAGTAACCAGGTAGGTTTGGCGGGGAAAATATCTGAATAAAAAAGATTTTGTTATAGCTGCCGGGAATTTCCTTTGGGAGTAGAAGTGTCTTAGTGGTAAGGGAATTTGGTAATTCCGTCATTGACATTTTACGTTTCAGGGAAACTTGAAATTACTACTGCTGCTGCTTACTACTACTACTACTACTACTACTACTACTTACTACTAGCTAGTACTACTGCTTACTACTACTACTACTGAGAGTTCCCTTCAAACTTCCATTTTAGCAAATTGTACCAGAATCTCAATCTGCTGATGGGCTCTAGCTGGAAAAATAATTTGTATTTTATTATTATTATTATTATTATTATTATTATTATTATTATTATTATTATTATTTAGCAGTAAAGCACATATGGTTTCACGGTTACTGCCTCTCACTCTCTCTCTCTCTCTCTCTCTCTCTCTCTCTCTCTCTCTCTCTCTCTCTCTCTCTCTCTCTCAAATAAACCGACAGTTCTTGCATATGGTTAATACCTCTCTCTCTCTCTCTCTCTCTCTCTCTCTCTCTCTCTCTCTCTCTCTCTCTCTCTCTCTCTCTCTCTCTCTCTCAAATAAAAAGCTGACAATTCTCGCGTATGGTTAATACCGCTCTCTCTCTCCCTCTCTCAGGTAAAAAAAAAAAACTGACTTTTTCATTGGCTTTATTGCAGGTAGTGGAAGAGAGCGGCTGGGGTTGGCAGTACTTCGACGTGAGGTCGCGAGGCCACATCGGCGAATTATACTCGACCCACCCTTTGGATTACGAGGACTCAGCTCACAGGCGAGGCTTCCGGTTTATGATCCAAGTAACTGACAGGGTGAGTAGAGTGGCTTTGGAACTTTTATTCTTTTTTATTTGTTCCTTTTGATTTTTTCGTATTTTTGACAATGCAGGCTTTTTTTATTGAAGCTGTTGGATTATGCTTAAATCGTATGGCAAGATATACCTTTTTTTTTAAGCGTCGATGGTTTGTTAAAGAACATTGCTTTTTTTTTTTTTTTTTTTTTTAGTCTTAACTGTACAGTTTTTTTTTTACTTTTTGCGTATTTTTAACAATGTAGATTATTAGATTATGCTTAAATCATTTGCCAAAATATAACTTTTTTCTAAAGCGTTCATGGTCTGTTAATGAACAATCTTTGTTTATTTTTTAGTTTTAACTGTCTTTTTTTTTACTTTTTTTGGTATTTTTAACAATGTAAGTTTTTTATCGACACTAATAGATTATGCTTAAATCATTTGCCAAGATATAACTGTTTTCTAAAGCGTCGATGGTTTGTTAATGAACATTTCTTGTTTTTTTGTAGTTTTAACTGTACAGTTTTATTTTTTACTTTTTCGTATTTTTTACAATGTAGGTTTTTTTATTGACGCTATTGGATTTTACTTAAATCATTTGCCAGGATATAGCGTTTTTTTTAAAGCATCGATGGTTTGTTAATGAACATTGCTTTTTTTTGGTATTTTGAACTGTATTTTTTTTTTTTTGGTACTTTTAACAATGTAGGCTTTTAATTGACACTAATAGATTATACTTAAAACATTTGCCAAGATATAACTTTTTTAAAGCATCGATGGTTTGTTAATGAACATTGCTATGCTGTGTAGGTATTATGTGGTACTGGGTTATGCTTAAATCATCTGCTAAGGTATATCTTTTACTGCAGTCATCTCTGATTAGTTAATGAACATTACCATGCTGTGAGTGCTCCAGTAGGCATTTTGTGAAAAATAATATTTTTCACAGATATGATATGAGTAATAATAATGATATTGAAATTAGTATACATAATTATGAGGAGGATTTAGCGAAATATACTTATATATGCAGTTACCAGTGTAGACTTGAATAATTTGTGCCCAAAAAAATTAGAAACGTTAATTTCTGTTAATTTAGCATTATTTGAATGCGTAACCTTTTTAACACATTTAGTAGCACGAAACATATACCCTTTATACACTCAAAATTCTAGGAACCGTATTCCCAGCATCAGTAAATATTCGCCCTTATACCATTAACCAAAAACCCCTTATCTCTTCATATTTCTTCCTCGTAAGGGGGTAGTGACGTGAGGT
Organism: Macrobrachium rosenbergii; assembly: GCA_039081455.1. Taxonomy (NCBI): domain Eukaryota; kingdom Metazoa; phylum Arthropoda; class Malacostraca; order Decapoda; family Palaemonidae; genus Macrobrachium; species Macrobrachium rosenbergii. Next base: position 39,221,439 of record JANJGK010000026.1, on the reverse strand, counting down.
GCACTGTAGGCATTACTTAAGGTTCTTTGCAGTGTCCCTTCGGCCCTTGGTTGCAACCACTTTCATTCCTTTTACTGTACCTCCGCTCATATTATCTTCCTTCCATCTGACTTTCCACCCGCTCTAACAATTGTTTCATAGTGCAACTGCGAGGATTTCCTCCTGTTACATCTTTCAAACTTCATACTGCTAATTTCCGTTTCAGCGCTGAATGACCTCATTTGTCCCGGTGCTTGGCCTTGGGCCCAAATTCTATATATTCTATTCATATTTCTTCTGTTTTCGTCACTCTCCCGTACCTTGTTCAAATACCATTCGTTACGGTATCTCCGTGACTCGGAATAAGTCGGCCGGGAGGAGCTGACAAGACGGGTGATATATGCACGCATTTGCACTCTGAGCTAACAGTTCCCGGCGCGCATAATTGCGCTGCGGTTCTCCGAGTCCTCCTGAACGCACACAGCTTTGGCTTGTGAACCCGCTCGTGGGAATTCGTTTCGTTTCTGTGTGGGTATGAAAATTGTTGTTTATTGTGATTATAAATATATTTTTTTGAACGGTTGTTAAACAGGATCGTTTGCTGGGTTGAATATCTTTAAAGTTATCATTTTTTTTATGATGTGAATCTTGATAATTTTAGGATACAGATACAGGTTTTAGAAGTTTTTGATAAATGACCCATGTTTGTTTTTTTATAATGATTTCTTTTAACAGCATGGGTACTCAAACCTATTTTCTGTGCAAACTGAGATTGGTGTAGTTAGTAATGACCAGCAGTTGGACTTGCCTATTATATATATATATATATATATATATATATATATATATATATATATATATATATATATATATATATATATATATATATACACACACACACACACACTATATATGTGTGTATATATATAAATATATATACATATACTGTATATATATTATAATATACATATATATGCAGTATATATGTATGTGTGAGTATAATATCGTAATAAATAAAATTCTCACTGACTTGAGCTGGTTGAAGTTCATCACAATCAGTTTCTCTTGAAATGATTTTATCATTTCATTTTATCATTCCCCTCCTACAAAGTCCAACGTCCCTTTTACCTGTTGGTAAACAACATCCACCCTCTCTCCCACCCTACCCCCCCTCCCACTCCCCGTCTCTCTTGGAAGAAGATGGGGGAAGGGGTGGGGGGTGGGGAGAAAAAAGAATCTTACTGAATCTTCCGATTTCCACCTTTTTCTGAACCCGGAGAAAATAGAGGAGACTTCCGCGATTCATCTTACCAAAACTAATTAGACTGTGAAGCCCCTAAGTGCAAAAATATAATTATGCAGTCAGTGTTTTCCTTTACATTTCTTGAGCGTGGAGCTCCTGTTTCGTTTAGGTATATATGTATGTATGTATGAGTATATGTGTATATATATATATATATATATATATATATATATATATATATATATATATATATATATATATATATATATATATACATACACATACATACTCCTAACTAAAATGTTGAAATACTCACAAAGCAAAAGTTCTGGAAATGTGTTACGAGATGGATTGGCCATGTGGTGAGAATGGATGCCTGTGGGATGTTGAAGAGTATAATTTGGAAGTGTCGGGAAGACTGGGCAAGGGAAGACGGAACTATCCCTGCATAAACAGGACGGGAGAAGGATTGATAAGAAGGGATTTTCGTAATATTTTTGCTCATTAGTTTCACTGAAGTCCTCGAAAATCTGAATTGGAAATCAAATTAACAATTTCTCCTTTGATGCAGTAAGCTCAATCCCTTATTAATGGTAGAGAGAAAGTCAGCACTCAGTGACTATGCTACAAAGTTTTCAATATTCTGAGACATTTTTTAGGAGTTATGTTTATATATATATAATATATATATATATATATATATATATATATATATATATATATATATATATATATATATATATATATATATATATATATATTTATTTATATAGTGGCACAAACATAAGTATAGTTGCACTGTAAACAGACTAACAGACGCTCAGCATGAAACACTTGAAATTATTGTCGTATTTAAACATAAAAGTAACACAAACCACTATATAAGCTTTATGGATTACACGTGTCGTTTCAAAGATAAAACACTCAGAGCTGCTTCAATTAAAAGGACAAACACTGAAACCAGATAAAACTGACGATATCTTTGTGGGTGCAGTTTTAAAGAAGATGGCCACTCCTTACTTTCTGGGAGTTGCGGGAATCTCACTTATTGTATATCCCGTAATTGCCTGTTGTTTTAAAACTCTGTGTGTGAGAGAGAGAGAGAGAGAGAGAGAGAGAGAGAGAGAGAGAGAGAGAGAGAGAGAGAGAGAGAGAGAGTATGTGTGTGTGTGGGAAAGAGAGAGAGAGAGAGAAAAGAGAGTGTTTGTGTGTTTGTGCGAGCGCTTGCGTGAGGGCGCGTGAAATAAAATAAAATCTGAGTTTTCCATCAGGTGGGTAAAATATCACGTCGTGGATAAAAGACTTTACTTCAATATTCTATCGCTAGCAATCGTACCCTACTCCGGACACATTTTCCAGTAATTAAGTTCGACTTCACATTAAAAAGTAGATAGGTGTTTGGACTTCACATTAAAAAAAAACAGTTTTTTTTTTTTAATTCAAACGAAAACAGTTTACACACCGGGGAGAAATCACTCGCAATAACAGAGAACCGATGTGAGTAATAAAAAAAAAAGAAATTAAACCAAAATATTTTCATTTTGATTTAAAATGTAATCGTACTTGATCAAAGAATTATTCTTTGATTAAGTGATATGTTTTGTACCATTTCTGAAAGGTACAAAGCATATCACTTAATCAAAAAATAATTCTTTCTTTTTGTGAAGGAAATACACTTGAATTAGATCACTGTAACTGAGTATTCAATACCATTGTTAGGAAATGGTAGTACAAAAATCTGTGTACCGAAGTCTAAGCAATTATGAAGGATTAACATTAAATGACAGCATTTAAATAGAATAATAATAATAATAATAATAATAATAATAATAATAATAATAATAAAATTAATTGATAAGTACCAAGACCTGCAAATCGAAATAAGAAGGATATGGGATACGCCAGTGGAAATTGTACCCATAATCACAGGAACACTAGGCACGATCCCAAGGTCCCTGGAAAGGAATCTGGAAAAAAAACTAGATGCCTAAGTAGCTCCAGGACTCATGCAGAAGAGTGTGCTACTAGAAACAGCGCACATAGTGAGAAAAGTGGTGGACTCCTGAGGAGGCAGGATGCAACCTGGAACCCCACACTTTAATACCACCATCATTCGAAATAATAATAATAATAATAATAATAATAATAATAATAATAATAATAATAATAATAATAATAATAATAATAATAATAATAATAATAATAATAATAACCATTTACGAAAACTTGATATTCCAGCTACACGCTGAGACGAATAAGAGAAGACTGGGTAAAAATTAAATGCCGTAGAAACAACTATTATTATTTTCTATCAGAAGGATACAGAAAATTCTATGTCAGTTGAATGCAGCTGATGTATCTATCACTTTCAATACTACATGCTTGAAAGAAGGTCTTCTGCCTATAAATATCATAATAATAATAATGATAATGATAATAATATTTTGGAAGCAAACCCTCTTTATAATAATAATAATATCTTGGAAACAAACTCTCTTAATAATAATAATAATAATAATAATAATAATAATAATAATAATAATACCTTGGAAACAAACTGTTAATAATAATAATAATAATAATAATAATAATAATAATGATGAAAATAATAATAATAATAATAATAATAATAATAATAATAACAATAATATCTTGGAAACACCCTCTTTATAATAATAATAATAATAATAATAATAATAATAATAATAATAATAATAATAATAATAATAATAATAATAATAATAATAACATAGCTCCAAGTTAACTACCATGAAACTACCTTTACAGTGCTATCAAGTATTACACTCTAGATTTTACCAAATCGCAAACAACCACCTATTTACACAAAACAAATAACCTGAGACTAAAACGAGAAAGGCACACCTGAATGTGTAAACTCTTAACCTGGAGACAGAACGGTTGGTTGTACACGAACGGAACAAGTCTCTTTGTAAACCTGATACCAAAGCACTGTAGCATGAAATTGCGTGTGTCTGTATAAACAAGAAGGACCAGAGAAAAGTCTAACAAATAGATATGTCTTGGAAATACACACACACACACACACACACACACACACACACACACACACACACACACACACACACACACACACTCCTCGTGGGAGTAGAGGGAAATTTATACACTGTTTGTAGAACAACGGCGCAATTCGAGGGAAAGACCTGGAGGTATTTAGATGTTTCCTATAAAAATAAATAGTATAAAAAGCCAAGGATCTACAGTACATTAAAATGTGAGGAATATCTTTATTTCTATAAAGAATTAATATATATATATATATATATATATATATATATATATATATATATATATATATATATATATATACGTGTGTATATAAAATATATATTTACATATATATATATATATATATATATATATATATATATATATATATATGTATGTGTATATACACATACACACCTGTGAGAAGAATCAGTTTAATCATTCATTATCTTCAGCATTCAATAAAATCGCCGAAATAAAACATAACAAAAGTTGAAAATTGAAGCATTCTGATCTCAGGCAACACTTGCTGTCTTCTCCGGAATATGTTTGTAGGTCGCCACCTGCCGCTCTGGTATCGGAAATAATGCATATTGACAAGGAAAGCAGGGCGGTAGGATCAAAGGGACGCTGGAAGATACCAAGAGTGTGATCAATATACAATAAATAATAAGAGATATATGATATCAGATAAAGATAATATATCTACACCTACATAATATTCGTACGTATTTCGCCGACTCTATTTCTCTTGGGAAAGTGTATATCGTGAGCAATTTTTTTTTAACAGATATTTTTTGGAGGAATATAGATTTTTTTTGTGGTAAAATGAGAAGGTTCTTGAACGTAATAGAATAAACTGCATTAAGTCAAACGGAAAATAGAAAGGAATATAGGAGTGTATACTGTTTCGGTATTTTGGTTAAAAGTATATTTTAATTAAACAGTCTTTTATAAATGACTTCCTTATAAAATATCATTTACATCAGAGCGAGTGAAATGAAGTTTTGAAGTAATATATATATATATATATATATATATATATATATATATATATATATATATATATATATATATATATATATATATATATATATATATATATATTTACATATAAGTGTGTGTTTGTGTATGTATATAATATCTCTCTCTCTCTCTCTCTCTCTCTCTCTCTCTCTCTCAATATATATATATATATATATATATATATATATATATATATATATATATATATATATATATATATATATATATATATACTGTATATATGTATATATATTATATATATACATACATACATACATACATACACACACACGCATATACATGTGTGTGTGCAAGTGTGTACGTACGTATATTTACATATTCATACACAGATCAACTCTGAAAGTACTACAAGCAGACAAATGGCGTAACATTCTATAAAGAGCCTTATGTTACACACACACACACACACACACACACACACACACACACACACACAC
>JANJGK010000026.1:39205706-39210706 GCA_039081455.1 Macrobrachium rosenbergii | reverse complement strand
GCTACTGAACTAAGTAGGAAATTTATAAAGCGTCAGAATGTGATTTTGTAAACCACAATTATTCCACTTTGTATAGTGAAACTCAAATTGCTGGAACTTAGCATTGTGACTCCCAAGTTGTTGACGCCTTGCAGTGTGAATTTTGTGATATTGTTACCATTGATAATAATAGACTCGACATAGCCATTCTTTAGTGGATTTTTAAAGTGTATTATTATAAATATGCTTCTTAATGAATATGCTTGTTGATTTAACCAAAAAAAGGGGCCTTTTGTCTCTGCATTTGACAGAATGTGATTGATTTCTGTATGCTACTGATTTCTGTGTTTTTATACTGTAAAATATGTATTTTAGCAAGTTGTATTTTATTGCGCTTAAGCCTGTTCCTGACATCACTGGTCTCCATGCAATATTATTAATAACCACATCCCCTTCAGTGTTATATACGTTTGAATTTCAACGCATATAACACTGATATAGAGCTAGTAATCTGATCCTAAAAGTCCATGCAAAGAAACTTTCAGCAGACTTTAGCAATCGAGTGTGATTGGGTAACATGTTTCAGATTAAGCAATTTTATATGAGCGTTGTTGATAGGCTGTACATATTTGTTTTTGCCAACAGATGTTCCGAAGGTAAATACGCTTACTCATTTGTCTTGGTGCCTAGCTAAAAGTACTAATAACTTTTTCATTGCTCCTTGAAAAATTAAAAGTAGTGCTGATATAATTAGCATGCGTTACAAGTACGGTGGTTATAGACTCTGAAAATAAATGTTAGTTAATAAAATGTGTGCAGAGGGAAATAATCGTATTTTAGGTAACAATTCTATCTTGACATATACCTTCATTATAGACTGATGTCGAGCGTTATGGGTGGAATGTATGATCATTGCTATCCAGCCTGAAAGGAAAACACCTTTTCTGTGTACTTTTAAGCAAACATAGTTGTAATGAAGCTCTTGCTACGAAAGTTTATTGTCTCCACGTAAAATATCACTGTGGTCTTAAAAACTGGTGTATAAGTACTGTATTGTCATTACACTCATTTCCATTAAAAATTATAAATATTATAATTGGGATATAATCCCGGTATATTTGCAGTTTTGCGGAATAAAAATTTCAGCAGTTTGTCCCGATTAACCAATAGATAAATAATACATTTGGGATTTATCCCCGTAAATATTTTGCAAAAGCTTTGTTGAATAAAAATTCAACAGTTTGTCCCGATTAACCAATATATAAATAACACAAGTGGGATATATCCCCGTAAATATTTTGCAAAAGCTTTATTAAATAAAAATTCAACAGTTTGTCCCGAGTTACCAGGGTCTCCCATAGTTTCAAAAGTCACCAACAGATGGCATGAGTATGGTCTCTTTGGCTAAAAATAGTGGACGATTCCATCCCTGCGAGGACTTGTAGAAGGTACCGCGTGGTCGCCCGGGGCAGTACGAAGGGTAAGGAACTGCCTGTCGCCGGCTTCCAATTAAAGACGGCCGGAAACTCACGTTTACGAACTAGTTAACGACAGTTAGGTGAAAATGGACTGTAAGGTCATATCTGCCGGATTTCTTTCGTTTGGTGGGATATTCTTTAATGAGGCGAGAGAAGTTATGCTTTAAATGAGCGTGGGAATGTTGCATGCATGAAAATTTATAAAGAGCTGAACATACTTTATATGTAAGCATAATCGTAAAAGATATTCTATTGAGGTACCTCTGCAAGGGAATGCGCACGCACTTACATATGTATACGTATGCATATATATATATATATATATATATATATATATATATATATATATATATATATATATAATATATATATATATACAGTATATATATGTGTGGCGTGTTGTGTGGTACGCCTATAAGTGTCCCTTTAGAAGGAGTACTTACATATAATATCTTAAAATCTATTATTCAATTCAATTCAATTTATTGGATGTGTGTGTATGCATATATATATATATATAATATATATATATATATATATATATATATATATATATTATATATATATATATATATATTCTACTTAATAATCGAATTAGGTTTAGAGAGAGAGAAATGGTCGTCTTTACATGTGACAATGTAAAATTCTCTATATAGGAACCAAGAATCTCTGTTTAATTATTGTAATGTACGCTTCAATCAGCGATGCAAATTTCAGTGATTCCAAATTGCATAATTGTTCAGAGCTTTTTTTTGAAAGAACGTTAAAAGCATAAGAGTACATTTATATTTTACCAGTATATTTTTAATTATGGAACTAATGAATGAATAATTTCCATGGTGTGGTTAATTCAGGCTAATTGTGAGTTTTGTTACTTCTTGGGTAAGGAAGATGAGCAGTATTGTGCAAAACGTTTAGTTTATTGTTTCAAAACGCCAAAAAAAAATCCATAAAAGGTTTATTCTGTGATTTGTTGTTCCTTTAGTTACACGTTTATTGTCCTGACTTTTCTTCATAATCCTATTATGAGGATTACCGGAATTAATAATCCGTTTTAGCGAATTAAATAAAATAAATCCCATTTCTAATCCTTTAACCTGTGGATTTAATTGTTCCTCTAGGTTACACGTTTGATTGTCCTGACTTTTTTCTCATAATCCTGTTACGAGGATTACCGGACTTGATGATCCGTTTTAGCAAAATGAGATCGATTAATCAAATAAATCTCCAGCTGTAATCCTTTAATCTGTGGATTTATCGATCCTCTAGTTACACGTTTATTGTCCTGACTTTTTCGCCGTAATGCTATTATGAGGATTACCGGACTAAATCCTTTTAGCAAAATGAGATCGATAAATGAAATCAATCCCATTCTGTAATCCTTTAATCTGTGGATTTATTGTTCTTCGAGTTACAAGTCTAATGTCCTGACTTTTTCCCCATAATCCCATTATGAGGATTACCGGACTTGATAACCCGTTTTAGCAAAATGAGATCGATAAATGAATCAATCCCATTCTGTAATCCTTTAATCTGTGGATTATTGTTTCCCCTAGTTACAAGTCTAATGCCATGACTTTTTCCCCCATAATCCCATTAGGGGATTACCGGACTTGATAACCCGTTTTAGCAAAATGAGATCGACGATGATTCCCGGACATTAATTTACTAACGAATGCCCCAGGCAGTTTCGGCCATTAGCCCACGTCAGATGGTCCTAACTTTGTCAATTAGGCCTCCTGTAGACAACTTCCTGACACTTATGAGAGCGCTGCCGTTATAGGTACAGAGGAGGCAACAGTTTCCTCCAAGTTTGCTTTTGCATGCTCAGAAAATGGACGCGAGTGTCGGGTGAAATTGCAGACCGACCTCGACGTTCTGGGGAATAATTTGCATCTTGCTTCTTACCTGGAAGATGCGCCCTTTCTCTCTCTCTCTCTCTCTCTCTCTCTTCTCTCTCTCTCTCTCTCTCTCTCTCTCCTCTCTCTCTCTCTCTCTCTATATATATATATATATATATATATATATATATATATATAGTATATATTATATATATATATATATATATGTATGTATATATAGTACATATGTAAATATACATATTCATATATATGCATGTATATATATACTATATATACATACATACATATATATTTATATATATAATAATAATGCACAACCTTCCTTATAGTAGCATTGTTCAGACCATTCTTCTGCAAGGAATTCCACCAGTGGAATCACGAACCCAAAAGGTTTTCTTTCTAAAAAAAAAAAGGCTTTTGGTCACCCCAGAGCCATCGAGTGTGTGTGTGTGAGAGAGAGAGAGAGAGAGAGAGAGAGAGAGAGAGAGAGAGAGAGAGAGAGATGCTTAACAGTACATCCCTACCTGCTTTTATAAAGTACTTTTTGTTTTTTTCCAAAGTAATTCTGGCAACCTACCAGGTAATACGAACAAAATGTAGATAAAACATTAAAATTCATAATAAAAAAAATCACTTTTTGTTAAGTAAACTGAATAGTTTCGTTTGTATAAGAATAAACTCTTTATGAAACAAAAGAACAAAAGAATTAACTTCTCTACCAACAAAGAGCGGAGCTTCGACATCCGACAAGGCCCCCCCCCCCCCAAAAAAAAAAATAAAAGACTAAACAAAAAAACAAAAACGTCCTTTGTCCAAGAAAAGAAAAAAAGTTCTGTGCAAAAAGGGCCTAACATTTTTGTGATGCTAAAGTTTTTTCTTTCTTAATTCCATTAGCATATTTTTTTGTTTTATAATTCTATAAACATGTTTTCTGTTTTAATGTAAATTGGAATTTTTACAAGATGCTAATAATTTTAATGTCATCGAATGGAAATTTCGTTATATTTGAATTTGCAAGCTCTTTCATACCTTAAGGAATATAAGTATATGAGGAATTTAACCTACACACACACACACACACATATATGTACACATTTATATATATAAAACATGTACAGTGTAATATATGTATATATATATGTATGTATACATATACACACACTATATATATATATATATATGTGTGTGTGTGTGTGTGTGTTTTGTGTGTACAGCGTGCATATATATATATATATATATATATATATATATATATATATATATATATATATATATATATATATATACGTGTGTGTGTGTGTGTGTATATATAAATGTATATATATTTGTATGTCTCTCTGTCTGTCTGTCTGTGCTATATAAGTATCCTTCAAAATATAATCCCCAACTTCCCAAAGATGACGAAACATTACTTTTACTCCCGGGAGAAAATCATACCACAAATAATTTCGTTTCCTCTGTCATTTTAGGTATCCACGCACACACACACACACAAACACCAAACCCTTTTCGAGGGCTTTTATTGAATGCCAATAAAAGGCCTCTGGACGCCGTAATGGTAGAGCAACCAAAATCATTTATTGTCTCGTTTTCCCTGTGGAGTCGGTGTGATATTTCAGATATTCTCTCTCTCTCTCTCTCTCTCTCTCTCTCTCTCTCTCTCTCTCTCTCTCTCTCTCTA
>JANJGK010000026.1:39170524-39205606 GCA_039081455.1 Macrobrachium rosenbergii | reverse complement strand
TCTCTCTCTCTCTCTCTCTCTCTCTCTCTCTCTCTCTCTCTCTCTCTCTCTCTCTCTCATCGATCTAGAACTGAATGGACCCCTCCCTTCCACCCCCTCTCTCTCCACTTTTCCATTTATTTTGGGTGTCCAAATTGTAATGACTCGTTTTCATATTCATAGAGAGAGAAAAAAAAATCCATTTGCTTTGTTGTAAGAATGGTCACTCGGGGGAAAGTTCTTTATAACAACAGAATGATTTTTTTTTTTGTATTTTTTTGTATTGCTGTTTTGATAAAAGTGATATTTCAAATAGGTTGTTGCATGATGTGAGCGGTACTGGCGTTTCGACATCCATTTCTGGTTAAACACTTTCATTTCCCTTTTTTTTCTAGTTTATTTGATTCGAGAGACTTATAGTTTTGCGAGTTCGTTTGCTCTCTCTAAGCCACTATGATAACTCTTAGCAATCTGATGAATATTGCATCTAAAATGATGCTGGTATAGCACTCAGGATATAAGAAGAATGTGTGGCATATGTAATATAAAGAAGGCTAGGGAACCTCGTCTGAGATACTATGGCCATGTAATAAGAGGAGAGGAGGTGGAACCCATCAAGAGCGCCAAGAACATGCCAGTGATGGGGAGGGGGAGGAGGAGTATATGAGGCGTCAGCAGATCAGATGGGTAGGCGTGGTGGGAAGGGACATGGGTGGGGTGGGACTGGAGGAAGAAGATGCAAGGCGTAGAAATAGATGAAGAAAGTTGAATCGAGCGGGCCGACCCTCCCTGCTATACAGTGGGACTAATAAGGTCGAAAGAAGTAGATAGCAGACAGGTTTTCCTTTTTTTGTAAAGGCTGTTAGTTCGTCATTGATTTATTCCTGAAATTAGTTTGTTGTTTCAAATTTTAGCTTTTAAATGGACGCCACTTTTCCCTCTATTTCGTCTCACAATTTTATAGTTTTTCTCGCAAAAGAACAAAAGTTAACGAGACGAAGAAATGCTGTAAACTGACCGCCAACTAAAATGTTAACATTTTCAGTAGAACAATTTATAAGCCGTTAATATATCGCATCAACTACTAATGAAAGTTTTTAACATTACCGCAATGAAACAATTTAGCAACGGTTAAATCCTCTTCCCACTAAAATCCCGCAAAAAGCCATCCACGTACCTGACGCCTGCAAGAGAGTATAAAAACCTTCGCCCAAAACAAGAATTCCTAACGGCCGCGTTCATTATCTTCTTCATCCACTTGCACTAAACTGTCGACGGTACCTTGGCAATTTCATTTCGCTTTCGGGGAGAGAGAGAGAGAGAGTGTGTTTTAAGTGAAGGAGGGGGAGGAGGAAGAGGAGTGAGAACGAGTGAGGAGATCTTTCATCAGCTCTTCAGGGTTAAATATCCGGATCCATGGAGATCGTGGGAGGTAAAAATAGTCCAGAATAATTAGACCAACTCGCTAGAAGAGAGAGAGAGAGGGGAGAATTTCGGAGTGGCCACCGAAGGGGCCTCTCGGTCGTCGAGAGCAGGATATCAAGACCTGAGGATTTTGACAGACTGGTAGGAAAACTGCCTGCGCCTAGTCCTGCTGACGGCGTTTGTGGTAAGGGGTACTTGTTTGACGGGTATCTTAACACTGAGGTACATTGTAGGCATTACTTAAGGTTCTTAGCAGCGTGCCTTCGGTCCCTAGCTGCAACCCCTTTCGTTTCTTTTGCTGTACCTCCTTTCATATTCTCTTTCTTCCATCAAACTTTCCACTCTCTCCTAACAATGGACTCATAGTGCAAGTGCGAGGTTTTCCTCCTCTTACACCTTTCAAACATTTTAATCTCAGTTTCCATTTCAGCGCTGAATGACCCCATAGGTCCCATTGTTTGGCCTTTGCCCTAATTTCTATATTCAGTCAATTCATTTGGGAAAAAGTGCCTCAGCGATTCACAAAAGAACTAAGAACAGGGATTTAACTAAATACGAAATGCATACTAAACAAATCCCAGGCAGAAAAGTATAGAGAAACGTGAATATATAAATGACAGGCAGAAAATCATTTGAATGAAGAGAAATGATCTTCCCTGAGTTCAGATACCTGCGGATTTGACATTTTTGAAAACAAGAAAAATAATATTTGAGTATTACAGAGTAAAATGGTTGACGTCAGGCTGTTCCTTGTCCATCACATGAAAAAAAAATTAAATCTTAAAATAACGAAAAATCTGTCATGATATCAGCATTGAATAAAAAAAAATGTATATTATTTTTTCGAAAGGGATATGCGGATATTAATTTAATCTTTTACTCCCTTGCGATCTCAAGGACAGCACAGAAAAGTTTGAGAATCTCTTCCGGGTTCAAGAGGCTTGGGGCGGGGGGAGGGGGGGGGCGGTTGTAGGGAAGAGAGAGAGAGAGAGAGAGAGAGAGAGAGAGAGAGAGAGAGTGGGGGGGGGTTAGGAAGGGAGAAGCGGGATGACCTCAGTCATGAAAAACCAAAATTAAATAGTTTTAGATTTGACGTTGATGAGAAATATATATATATATAGTATATATATATATATATATATATATATATATATATTATATATATATAATATATATATATATATATATATATATATATATTATATTATATATATATATATATATATATATATATATATATATATATATATATATATATATATATATATATATGTGTGTGTGTGTGTGTGTGTGTGTGTGTGTGTGTGCGCGCGCGTGCGCGTGATAGGGTCCTATGGAGCTTTGCACTCATAATGGTTTGGTTACTAGGATTACCTAGTTTAAATATTCTATCAATAGTTAAGACTGGCAAAGAGATTAGAGTATCAAAAGACAAAGTGCGTCGCTACGCTTTGTGTAAGTATAGAATAACTGGCGTAGCAAGATGCTGATTGCAATGATAAGCAAGAAAGATCGAATCCAGCGGCATATCTAATTATCGCTTATGAGCGCAGTGGCGGCTTCAATCTACCTTCCTTTCCTCTTGTACTGCAAACCGATTTTTCACCCATTTCCTTCCTCGTAAATCTGGCCCCATCTCCCATCAAAGCCGCTCGCCCTATTTACATTCATAGCCCTGTTCTGTACCCCTGCCACTCCAATTAAAACTAACTTTTATTTTCGTGTTTGCCCTAAACAATTTCGGTCGGGGAGTCCACGAGGTTATCTGACACGGCTATTAGCTAACTTTTTTGTTCCTAGCCTTTTTTTTTTTTTTTTTGGTTTCACAATTGGTTTTGTAAATAACCTTCTTCTGAGTGATATTCTCTTTAACATTTGATACAGATATGCAAGACTGATGGGTCATGTCGTTTCTTTCTGTGATTCCTTTCGATGAAGATTTGCAGGAGTAGAGGTGAGCTTTATACCAGGGCTTTATAAAACAATCTTTCAACCGTAAATCTTCAGTAAAGTATAAATGTGCAATTCACTGCGATAAAGGTTATTTGTTAATACGAATTATAATTATTTTTAAAATCATTAAAAAAGAGACACACTACAGATACACGGACATCAGGTATGTTTTGTAATACAGAAAAATAAAGTTTAAACTAATAACCAAAGTTAGAACGTAATTAAATGAATTACAATTCCACACTTTTGGAATAATGAGGGTTTTTTTTTTCATCCACCGGAAAAAATTTTACCTCAAATAATGAAACAATAAAACATAGGATAAAGTAAAAGATTCTTTAGTTATATCACGATAGATGTGATGGTTTGTATAAAAAACTAAGTAGGAATATATGTATCTATATGTATATGCATATGTGTGTATACATACATACATTTATATATGTGTGTGTGATTGTAATAGCCACAATGCCCTTTTAACTTTCTCGAATTCTTCGCGTTTTTTTTATTTGGATACGCTTGTCACTACAAAGCCTTAAGATCCAAGTGCAAGAAGTATGAAGAAATTCTGATGTCCGGTAGCGGGAAACGAACCCGGATCCCCTAATCAGAACGAGGTACCAGTAGATTCTACATATATATATATATATATATATATATATATATATATATATATATATATATATATATATATATATATATATATATATATATATAATATATATATATATATATATATATATATATATATATATATATATATATATATATATATAATATATATATATATATATATATATATATATATATATATATATATATATATAAACACAATTTATGCAATTACTTTACACCAGAAAGAAAACAGTCCACTTTCTCTGTGCAACAATGGAGCGTCACATCCAAAAATACCGCATCACCGTATTTCAGAGAATTACTCTTGCAACATAGACTTTCCCTCGCAATAATCTGCATCAGGATAATGAAGTGTGAGCAATGGGGGTCCTAAACCCAAGAATTAATTTGGGAATTCCTCAATAAATCTAATCACAGACCAGAATAATGTGAGTGACGGGCGATAAATTCGGATTACGAAATGAGGCAACTTCCTTCCGTCTGATGCTTTCTGATGATGCGTGATTCAGGGGAAGGTAAAAATTGGTGAATAATGCCATTTTTAGTAAATGTAATTATACTGATTTTTAATTCTTTTATTTATTGATTGACTGATTGATTTTTTGCGCGAACATCAAACCAACTTATTTTTAATGTTTTTTTTTTATTTATTTATTTATGGATTTTTTTTTGCGGGAACATCAAATCAACTTATTTTTAATGTATTTTTTATTTAGTTTTTATTGATTTATTTATTTTTTTGCGGAACATCAAACCAACTTATTTTTATTTATTTATTTATTTATTTATTTATTTATTTATTTATTTATTTATTTATTTATTTATTTTTTGCCGGAACACCAGAACCAAATTAATTTTTAAATGATGGAGAAATTACATGACAGCACAAAAGCATTGAATTATATGATTTATATGACGGGATTAATTTACACGAAGCTGATGAGAAAGTAAGCTTGATTACGTTAATGTTATGATTATGTACGGACAGATAATCTTATAAAATCGAAAGACATGTATGAATTTGCTGAATCAAGGGACGAATGAAAAGTAAAATTATTGACAAAATGAATGAAAACCTGCAAAAAAAACATGAAAATAAAATAACAATAGAATAAAATACAGATGAATTGTAACTAAATTTAAGTATATATGTATATATATATTATATATATAATATATACATATATATATATATATATATATATATATATATATATATAGATATATATATATATATATATATATATATATATATATATATATATATATATATATATATATATATATACATATATACATATGTATATATGCAAAGAGAAAGAGAGAGATAATTTCATATTAGATAAAAGCCAATGTGGAATTTTCGAATAAAAATCCGGTTGTCGCCACAGGTCCCATGAAGAACCCAATATGCAAAGCAACTATAGGTAAGAAACTGTTATCGATCAACGCTGATATTAACTCGGCTACTAAAAGACATTAAAACACTTCCAGAGCAAAAGCTATATAATACATGCTATAAATACCCTAAGACCTATAGATATGCGTAGCATTACAAGAAAAACAACAGGCCCAAGAAATAATTATCCCTTGTGAGTAGCGATCAAAACCTTCCCTTCAACACATGTTATTTCAGACCATTGTCAAACTGTGTGGCATATTTAGCGAATATGCTGAAACGCAGGATTAGGAAATCATTATCTCATGTATGCAATATAAAAAAAAAACTATGCACACGGCAAGTCAAATCATTGTCAAATTACGTGACATTACTTTCCTGACTGTGTTGAAACACGGAACGAGGTCATGCCGTCGTTATCGCGGCTCAGCAAAAGGTCACTTTGACATTACAGCCAACTTCTCTTCACAACGGAATGAAGAATAACTGGAAAAGCTTTCTTCATCTGCATGCAGATTGATGAGGGATAAAACTCACTTTTCAGTTAGAAACTGAAACTGCGATTGATACAACCAGTAACTTTTGAGGATGTTGGTTTGCAAGGTATACAGTAGGTGTTTATAAATGTTAACGTTTCACTAAACACACAAGTGCGCAGTTATATTAATTATTATTCAAGAGAGTGCACTACTGAATTGAATTGAACTGAGTATAAAATTTAGGCCAAAGGCCCAAACACTGGAACCTATGAGGTCATTCATCGCTGAAACGGATATTGACAGTAAAAGTTTTGAAAGTTGTAACAGGAGGAAAACCTCGCAGTTGCACTATGAATCGATTGTTAGGAGAGGGTGGAAAGTACGATGGAAGAAAGAGAATACGAAAGGAGGTACAGTAAAAGGAATGAAAGGGTTTGCAGCTAGGGGCTTAAGGGACGCTGTAAAGAACCTCAAGGGGTGCCTACAGTGCACCGCATGAGGTGCACTGACGGCACTATACCACCCCCCTCCCCTACGGGGGAGTGCACTACTCTTCAGTATTTTTAGAACGTGTTTTTGGTGTCCGTGGAAAGAAATATCCTTTAAAGGCTAAAGCCTAATTCGTAAACATCTGATTTCTTCAATATTCATAGAGAACTGTACCTTAATATTTCAGCCTTCTTCTGAATCTCTTGGTAAGTGTTGGTAACTTTGTTAGAGAAAAAATTGTTTGAAATTCCAAAGCCATTTTCAGGTTATAAATCTAATGCTTTACTCATTCTGTTACCAAAATTGACATTGGCAATGTATTATGTCAGGCGTGCCCTTAAATCATTCAGAATATAAATCGTAACTTGCTGTTTCCCAAAGAAAGGTCGTTATAATATCGAGTTGCTTTAGACATTCGTTATCATTTCGCGTCAGTTTTAGACACTCCTGACCAAACAACAAATAAAAATTGAGTATGTAGCGAGATACATGCGTTCTTTTTTTTTTTTTTACTTTTATTGAGAAAATGTACATAGTTTTACACTTAGTTTTTTTTATACAAATATATTTTCATATTACATATGCATACTTTTTTTGTATGTTACTTATCTCAATGTGTTAATAAATGATCATTTACATCTACGTACATAAGTCAGTCAGATAAAAAAGTAGTAACAAGACCACATAGACTCTATAACTAGCTGATAATGCAATAAAATAGAAATTATTACAATGTGCATATAATGTTACATTTTAATAATCAGGAAGGCTTTTATTAATTACACGAATGTTACTTCCCATTTCTCGAGATGAACATATTCTGAAGTGAAAAATAAATGATATCTATCGTCAAGCGCTTTTAACAATATAAATCCCGTTTTGAACATTGTTCTGGGTAAGGAACTTCCAAGCGACATTGACGATATTTGGAGCTAACAGCTACTTCAGCTAGTTTAAGTTATATCACATAGCAATATTGCATACCATTTATTTATACTAATCTTTTGATTGTCAGGGCGAAGACTGAAAAATATGCAAAGCATTTAATTGTTTCTTTTGGCTATTTAAGCACTCAAATAGAATTAGTTTTCGTAATGATGTTACGTGAGTTTATCTGAGCATTTGGGAAAAGTTTCTTCATTATAAGGGGCCCGTTAACTAGTTGATTGATTGAACTGACCAGCTGTAGTAGAAATTTCCATCCTAGATGCTGGTCATAAATCAATAATAAACGATAACGAATGGAAAGAAAGGTGAGGCAAAATGGAATAGTCAAATTTATATATATATATATATATATATATATATATATATATATATATATATATATATATATATATATATGTGTGTGTGTGTGTGTGTGTGTGTATATATATACACACATATATGTATGTGTATATATATATATATATATATATATATATATATATATATATATATATATATATATATATATAATACATATATATATATATATATATATATATATATATATATATATATATATATTTATATTTATATATGCAATTAATTTATGCATTCAGCCTTAAAAACTGGACACAGATTCTGCCTCGGACTGAGTATGTATGTTGCGTATAACTGATATTCATTTGAAAAATTGTAATTTATTTAGCCATATACTTATACTTTAGCTTTCGGTGGTTTTGTGAACCGTCTATTTAGGTGAGGCGTTCGTCATTTAATATTGGATACAGTGTAGCATTTATTTATAATGTTTTATATCCATTTCAAACCTTAACATTCCATTAGGCATATGTTTTCTTAGCTAATTGTAAAAACGCGAGGATTTTTTTTTTATCTTTCGGAGAGTGCGTAAACACTGAAATTCTTTACGAGAAACTTACTGTAAAAACACGGAATTATTTGGAAATAACGTTAGGCATTTACATTCAAAAGCCCAGCGAGACAATATTTACAGCGATATTTCATTCTTAACAAACATGAAAAATGGCTCGAGTTAAGCCAACAGAGGCAAAATGCGCATGAAGGAAAAAAAAAAAAAAAAAACTAAAACGAATGCATGTTGCTGAATTGCCAAACATCAAAAATGCGAGATGGCGCGCCGTTACCCGAAAACGTTGCAGCTTTAATCAATCTAATATTTGGGAGGAAATACGACCGTGTAATATATTTCTTTTTTGATCTATGCACCTGTGGTATCGGGTCATTTTTCTTCGTGGGGGTAAACACTCGAAGCTAGTAGAATCACGTCATGCGTCTTGCTTTGTTTTCCAAGAATATGAGAAGAAGAACGCCATTTCGAATTCAGAACCTGATACAAATCAATAAAATCAATAAAACAGTGATATATGATTGGAATGCATTATATAAATGTCATCATAATTTACGCCCAACATTAAAAGAATCGGTATAGCTGTAATATATAAGTACCGAAGATATCTCGTTCGCATTCAGCAGGTGATAGATATAATTAAAAAAGTGATAAATGATTGGAATATTTTGCATGAATGTCGTCATAATTTACACACGACATTAAGAGAAGAATCGATAATGTCGAAATATATAAATTATTAAAAAATACCTGGAGTTACTTGTTTATGATCATAGACGTTTAACCTTTGGGATATGCAGCAGTTATTCATGTGACCCTAACTCTGAAGATGTATTTTCTTTCAGTAATGTTATGCTTTATTATTCCTCCTCTTTTGGTTATGATTAATGACACTGGAAGGTAAATATGACATCTGATACTATACTACCTAATATTTCATTTGCCTTTTCTCGCGACCATCTTTCATAATGTCAAGCTACAAATGTTCGATCTATCGATACAAATTTTATTATATAGAAATCGTTATCAATCAGAATATTTTGTTAAAACGAAACACACACACACACACACACACACACACACACACACACACACCACACACATATATATATATATATATATATATATATATATACTATATATATATATATATATATATATATATATATATATATATATATATGTGTGTGTGTGTGTGTGTGTGTGTGTATGTACATATATATATATATATATATATATATATATATATATATATATATATATATATAAAATTTGGCAGGTGTTGTAGTTTGTAATCCATTCCATTTTGCCTCACCTTATTTCCCATTCGCCATCAATTATTGATTTATCATCGTGGCGACAAATACCCTAGCCTGGCTTTATAGTCAGGAACGTGTTGACATATTAATTACAGAGTTTGAACCGCTGAATTCCAAAGTAATATGATACAGTCGGTTACGACTCCATACAGCCCTGAAGCTGATGGCTAGATGAAGTTACCAGAGATGTTAATATCAACGAGGTAGTTAATATTCAGGTTAATGGAATGTTTGATTACGAATTGAAAAGCCCAAGGAAATCATGAGTTCATTAAAAAAACTAGGAGAAACTTAATAAAAATGTAATAGCAAAGGTAAAACCTTGCAATTGCCTTGTTTTTGCTATATAACTTTTTTATATTATCGACTACAAAGCACAAATTCCCCATGAATTAGGACACGAACCAAGATCCATTCCTATAAGCAGTGACTGATTGATTTGTGGCTATTAAAACTTGCGTCACAACATTCCTAATAGCGAAATTGCACCCGATATTACGGGCATAAAGTATCGAGGTTCCACTTGTATAAATGCAAGTAAATTCTCTCTCTCTCTCTCTCTCTCTCTCTCTCTCTCTCTCTCTCTCTCTCTCTCTCTCTCAGAAATGTAACTGCCATTGTCATAAAACAAAAAAATGTTGTATAATGCAGGATCTTTGTAATATAGGATTAATAATACTTGAAGCTAATCTCTCTCTCTCTCTCTCTCTCTCTCTCTCTCTCTCTCTCTCTCTCTCTCTCTCTCTCTCTCTCTCTCTCTCTCTCTCTCTCTCGATTTGCATTAAGGGGCGTCTTCGTATCATATAAATATGAAAACATATTTAAAAATTTTCATGAAATGTCGGTATTTATTACTGATGATTCGTGTGAGGTATTTTCAGACAAAATCTTAATTATTCGTTTTCAAAGATATTCAATGAAAAGTATTAAAAACCTTGGAAACAGAGGAGATATACTATATCAAGAAATAATAACAATGGAAATATAAATCGTAAAAACGGATGCAATGGAAAAAATATATAAAATTTTAAAAATATTCTCTCATCGGTTACCAATTACTCACTAAACTTGGCATATTTTCAGACAAACAGGAAATAACTTCTTATTGCAATGCATAAAAGTTAATTTTAGCTAAGAATCGGGAATAATGAAATATAAATCAAATAACCGATGCTATGCTTTAATAAACTCTTCCTAGGTTTATTCAAACAAAAGCAAAGGCAGTATCTCCACAGTATATCGTCCGTGTAATAGTGTTTACCGCATTCTTTGGTACGCGAAAACCCGGCATTTTAACGACAATTGTTTGTTACGTTTGAGAAACAAGGTTGTTGGTTATTTTGCAAAATATAAATAAATAAATAAACTTCTCTAGCAACGTGGAGTTTGGTGGGTAGTGGTCTGTGGTCTACAGTGGGGGAACAGTGGTCTTCTTGGCGTGGTCTGCTTGTAGAACGACTAGACAGTAAGTTTCTAAATGGTTATATTGCGTTTAGGCTTAGGTGTTTAACTGTTTTACTCTTTAGAAACAAAAATTAAGTTTTGAGTTTTGATTCCGTTGATGTTAATTGTTCTTCAAGTTTGTTACTTAACTTGTCGCCACGTTGTGGTAGGATTGATTACTTTAATTCATATCGTTTAAAACCATCATTTCAAACTATACTCGAGTTGTCAGTTGTAATTTGTTATTAATTTTATAACTATCCAAACCGTTTTAAACCATAATTTGAAACTTATATACTTCAATTATCAGTTGCAACTGGTGATTTTAATCACTTTTCCATATTCATATACTCTTCGTAGGATATTTTTTTTCCTTAATGTTTTTCTCTTGGTAAATTAGCCAGAATTGCCTTCCCGCATCTTATCACGTGGCTGTAGAACCCTTATCTGCCCTTAGTTGAAAACGGTGAATACTAGTTTTTTTATTCATAATTACATTGTACGTCATTGGTTACATATTAATAGGCAATACTAGTTTTTGTTTACATTTCTATATAATTTTTGCAATGTAGTTTAAAGTACTAGTAAGAGGTTATTCACTTCCAAATTACGAATAGAATTTTTTTTTCAGGATCTACAGTTGCAGTTTCTGCAAAGTTTTTCTCAGCAGTGTGGCCATACATTTGTCTGTTACGTGGATTTGATTTTGTGTTTACAACTTCAGATTCCTCAGTTTAAATAAGGTTAGTACTTTCTCTACTGCTTGCTTTTAAATCATATTTAAAATCATATTCAGGTGTTAAAAATAAGACTAAATGAAAGACTGTGACATTTTTTTTTTGAGTTTTATATCGCAACTTGTGAAAATGTTTGGTTATGCTTTTTCATCTTTCACTTGAAGTATGTTAATATAGCATATAGCGTTATCCAAAATACCATAATGAATAATTGAAATTACTTTCAGATGATGGAAAATGTCTGAATTCTGAAGCCACAATAACGTTTCATCCGAAACAAATTTTGTTGGAAATTCTGAGGTTAACATTCCTAATCCAGGACAACTTTTCTGAAGCAACTGGGAAAGGAGGAATAGGTAAGTCTCAATTTTTTGGTTTCATACATTTGAACCTGAAGACGAAAGGTGAGGAGTCGAAAAAAAAATTTTTTTCCTCCACCCCTACAGGGGAGGCACCCCTGTAGGGGTGGGAGGCCCTTCCATGCCATGTTCCGCAGGTCCTAAGACTTTTGAGTTCGATAAGTTCGGATACTGAGTATACCTAGACCATGTTTTTATGGAGAAATATTCATTTAAGTTGTCTAATCACTTTTGCTACGGCAAAATTGAATATATTTAAATAATTCCGAGGAGATGCATTGGTAAAACATAATCAAATGAATTCCAAGAGACAATTAGGACACAAACACAAACTAATATTCCCTCGTTGCCATTTTTAAAAGGTTACTCGAACACACATGTTCATTTTTAACCATACATGTTGCCCCTTAGTCGAGGTGACACCACTTCGGGTACCGCCCCAGGGTCATACGAGGTCTTAAACAAACTGCCAACCGGCTAATTCAAATTTTTCTTTCAGGTGGTAAGTGCATATGTTAAATTACCTATCTTATAAAAGTTAACGTAGCTTGTCTAAATCGCTGCTTGCGTCTTCAGATTATTTTAAAAATGACGTAAAGTGCTTCTTTTACCATTTTTAAGTAAGAATAAATTAGTTAGATAAATATTTTGCTTATTTTTTTGTCTTTAACGTAGGTTTTGTTAGCAATTCTTGCTAACAAACTGCAGGTGATACCTGAGTGGTGTCACATGCGTATGGTTAAAAATGAACATATATATATTAGTGTAGTCTTTTAAAAATGGCGTGTATATATCACAACAAGGAATATTAGCATATGTGTGTCATAACAGTCTCTCGGAGTTCATTTTATTTTGTTTTACCAATAGCATCTGCTCTGAATTATTTAAATATTCAATTTTGCCGCAGCAGAAGTGATTAGACAACTTAAATGAATACTTCTCCATAAAAATATGGTCTAGGTACACTCAGTATCCGAACTTATCGAAATCAAAAGAGGGGGGGGGAAACAAACCGAACATCGATAAGAAGAAAAAGAAAGCAAATAAAAACTTAAAAACAGAGATGAAAGTCTGACTTGACGGAAACGACCTGAAGTATCGAGTCATTCTCGTCTCGTAGTTAGTCAAGTCGAAGTTCAGAAACTTCTGCCGGAAGTTATCGCAGATATTTAGGATAATGAACAAACTTCCCGAATTCGGGGAAGATTCGGGGAGACACCGAATCAGCATCGGGGGATCGAATGTGATATAGGGAGGAATGGTAAAGTAATATGTTGTGCTAAATTAGTCGTTAGGAAAGCTCGGAGACCGAGGGCGCGTTGAGTTGGGTCTGAGAGCGCGAGGTGGTTGAAAGAGGGTCTGTTGAACGCACCTGCCAAAGTTTACATTTCTGAATCATATACATGCGCGCGATCACAATCGCTTTATACGTTAGTTTTTAATGAAATGCGTAGGTAAAAACACAATGGAAAGAACGATTAGCATCCGTGTAAAATTATGTTTTTCACAAATGATACAACTGCTAAAATTGGTGCCAAGTTTAGTATTTAATATTCAATGGCAAATTTTCTCAAAGATAATGCGTTATTTAATTTTCAAAAATAATTTTAATATCTCTTCCGTTATGCCATTTCCACAAAAGGGAATAAGGGTGAGGAACGATTATCCTTGACTTTATGGCTGACATTAAAGTGAGAGAGAGAGAGAGAGAGAGAGAGGAGAGAGAGAGAGAGAGAGAGAGAGAGAGAGAGAGAGAGAGAGACAGAGAGAGATTAGAACTTCTATAGTTTTCAGATTCCACGAAAGGGAATAAGGGTGTGGAACGATTATCCTTCACTTTATGAATGACTTTGAAGATATGAGAGAGAGAGAGAGAGAGAGAGAGAGAGAGAAGAGATGAGAGAGAGAGAGAGAGAGAGAGAGAGAAAGAGAGAAAGAGAGAGAGAAATGCTTCTATTACTGCAGTTTCTCCATTAACCGAGATTCCGCTCGTGGAATTACCAGAATTAAAGTGTAGTTACTTTGATGTGTCTTCTTGAAGCAGGCGGAAGTAATATAATTACGCTTGGTTATCCAATTTTCCAGTGTTAAATTGAACGCCCGTTGAGCAATTACAAGAAAATAAACCTCTATTACCAACTCTCTCTCTCTCTCTCTCTCTCTCCCTCTCTCTCCTCTCTCTCTCTCTCTCTCTCTCTCTCTCTCTCTCAATTTTCCAGCGTTAAACTGAAAGCCTGTTAAGCATTTATAAGAGAATATATCCCCTCTCATTTCCAGCTGTCTCTCTCTCTCTCTCTCTCTCTCTCTCTCTCTCTCCTCTCTCTCTCTCTCTCTCTCTCTCTTCATATTTTCCAGTGGTAAACAGAGAACCTGTTAAGCAGTTATAAAAGAATATATCCTCTGTCATTTCCAGCTCTCTCTCTCTCCTACTCTCTCTCTCTCTCTTCTCCTCTCTCTCTCTCCTCTCTCTCTCTCTCTCTCTCTCTCTCTCTCTCTCTCAATTTTCCAGTGTTAAACTGAGAACGTGTTGAACAATTATAAAAAAAATATATATCCTCTTATTTCTTCGAGCTCTCTCTCTCTCTCTCTCTCTCACTCTCTCTCTCTCTCTCTCCTCTCTCTCTCTCTCTCTCTCTCTCTCTCTTAGAAAGCACGAGTCACAGCAGGTGAATGTAATGAGGTGTTTAAGAATTAATTAAGGGATTATAATGGTTAAGCTAGTGAATGCCTTTATATAGATGTTAAATAGATGTTAAAAGGAAATGAACTTCAAAAGGTAGGGAAGCCAAGTCCCACCTGAAAGGAATCAGCCAGTCTCTCTCTCTCTCTCTCTCTCTCTCTCTCTCTCTCTCTCTCTCTCTCTCTCTCTCTCTCTCTCTCAATTAATGGGAATAAATTTCTAATTTCATTAAAAAGATGAAAGGGGGGGATATCCTCTTATTAATTTCTGATTAGTCCTCTTAATTTTCCTTTGATTAATTGTTCACCACATTTCCTTTTTTTTTCGGTCCGATTCTAATTGTTCTTGTGAGTTATTTTGGTTTAAATTGACTCATTATTCCGTTATCCATCTTGGCTTCATTATTATGTCATCCTTTTTTTTTATTTTTTTACGTTAATAATACGGAAATTTGCCCCCAGTAAAATATCGTTAATTTGGCTTAAAAATTTTACCAAGTTTGTAGAACTGCCTCGCTTTCATTTCAGATAACTTAAAGTAATATAGTTTTCACTTATACATTCACGAAAATATGACATTGTTATAACTATTAATGTAGTTTTCATATTATAACTATTAATGTAGTTTTCATGTACGGTCATGAACCCCGTGAGGAGGTAATGTCGTCAGTGCACCTCATGCGGTGCACTGTAGGCATTACTTAAGGTTCTTTGCAGCGTGCCTTCGGCCCCTGGCTGCAACCCCTTTCGTTCCTTTTGCTGTACCTCCCTTCATATTCTCTTTCTTCCATCTTACTTTCATGGTGCGACTGCGAGGTTTACCTCCCGTTACACCTTTCTAACCTACCTACTCTCAATTTCCTTTCCAACGCTGAATGACCTCATAGGTCCCAATTCTTGGTAATGGTCTAAACTCTATATTTCTTTAATTCAGTTCATATACATTCACGAAAATATAACATTGTTATAACTATTGAATGTAAAATATGGCAACGATGATCCTGTTTTCTGGTGTTTCAAAAAATATATTTTCCTCCCCCTTTTGACGGCAAAGTTATCACAAATGTATAATACCTGTATTTCTTTGTATTCACTTGTATTTCTCTGTATTCCTTTCCAGCATATGCGAGATAAATGCGTTTGGGCGTCTGTAATTTTTATTTTGAAATGTAGCAAGTTCGCATCGAAAATTCTTTTCACAAAATTATGATTTTTTTATTTTTTTTTTTTTATTGATTCTTATGGATCGTTATAAAACCGACTTCCATTTGAACAGTTTTCCTTCGACAGTTCTCTACGGCAGTTAACACAGCTCTCAATACCATCTTATGAATGTTTCTTGATTTGAAGAAAACCGGTTATTTAAAATTGCATCCCTTTTACGTGAATTTTAAAAACTTTGTTTGTTTATCATTCCCGTGTGTTTCTAATGAAATTTGGGTAAATATGTTTTATGCAGTACGCTCCCCGTAGGGGGAGAGTGTCGTTAGAGAACCTCATGCGGTGCACTGCAGGCATTACTTAAGTTCTTTGAAGCGTCCCCTCGGCCCCTGGCTGCAACCCCATTCGTCCCTTTTACCGTACTTCCGTCCATATTCTCTCTCTTCTATCTACTTCCCACCCTCTTCTAACATTTGATCCATAGTGCAACTGCGAGGTTTTCTTCCTGTTACACCTTTCAAGCCTTTTACGGCCAGTTTTCGTTTCGGCGCTGAATGACATGATTGATGATCCTTATTGTAAGCGACTAGATATTTCAATAAATTATTTCATAAAATTATATTCCTTGTATTAGGATTTATCGAGGGGTTTTTGGTTAATCAGGCAATAAACATATAATAGATAGCAATGTTACTTCACGTTCCACTTGTGCATAATGCGTAATGTACATACACATATATATAGATATATATATATATATATATATATATATATATATATATATATATGTATATATATATATATATATATATACTATATATATATATATATATATATATATATATATATATATATATAAACAACAGGATGTCTATAAGGTATTCATGCTTAGAGTTCCTAAGTTTGTATCACTAAAGTGTAAAAAAAGCGTAATCAAATTTGTCAGTTTCCCGGAGCGATGAAAGGTAAAAGTGAGCCAATTCGATATTCATTCAAGTGCCAGAATCAAGTGTCATTGATGTTTGCAGGGCCTTTTATTGGAGAGAGACAGAGAGAGAGAGAACTGTCCCATTATCACGTGACAAAGAGAAATTTAGGGTGAGAATTGGTAAAGGGTTTCAGGGCAAATACCTTGTAAATATGGTGATTTATCAAAAGATTTTCAGAAATGCATTCAGAAAAGTAAGCTTGAAAAATCTTCAGGACCACAATACTAAGAAGTGATGATGTTTTATATATATACATATCATATACATATTTGCGGGGTATATATACATATATATATATATATGTGTATATATATATATATATATATATATATATATATATATATATATATATATATATATATATATATATATATATATATATATATAGCGAGTTCGTGCTTCGACAACAAAAGCAGTTGTTTGATTAAGAAAACACATTTACACATTGATATATTTGTGATATAAACGCGTGCATGAGAGAGAGAGAGAGAGAGAGAGAGAGCATTAGCTGCAAGTATTATTAATCCTATATTACAAAGATCCTGCATATACAACCTTTTTTTGTTTTATGACAGTGGAGAGAGAGAGAGAGAGAGAGAGAGAGAGAGAGAGAGAGAGAGAGAGAGAGAGAGAGAGAGAGAGGGAGAGAGAGAGAGAGCATTAGCTGCAAGTATTATTAATCCTATATTACAAAGATCCTGCATATACAACCTTTTTTTGTTTTATGAGAGAGAGAGAGAGAGAGAGAGAGAGAGAGAGAGAGAGAGAGAGAGAGAGAGAGAGAGAGCGCATTAACTTTAAATATTTTCAGTCCTATATTACTGAGATCCTACATATATAACCCTTTTTTTTTGGTTTTTATAACAATGGAAGTTTTATTTTTATAGGCATTAAACCGTACGTGATTCGGCGATATCTCGGAATTTCCAATCAGTGTGTTTGATGAGCAGAAAGAATGGGTTGGCCTGGGGATGACCCTGGACCCTGGGGTTGAGGGGCGGGGGGTTCACTTGAGAGAGAGAGGGGAGGGGGTGGAGGGGTGATACTGAGGGTTCCTTGGGTGGGGGTCCTTTAGAGAGAGGGAGGGAGGGGGAGAAATGTTTGGGGTTCCTGAAAATAGAATTTGGTGAAATATAAAGTGAACATAACACCGAGAAATAAAAAGATAAAAATGGCATTTTGATTTGATTCAGGTTTGGACGTTGGTATTATTCACCGGTTCTTGTAGAGAAAACTGTCATAACTTAAAATCCATTTAAAGATATTGGGAAACGTTTTTATAGATTTGAATGTATGTTGTGAATATTTTTTATACACGAGAGAAGCTTTGTGATATTAATCTGAGCGTTAAAGTGTAACAAATAATTGGGGCCATCTTTGGGGTACTAAGTCGAAAAATCCTGACATTGCTCGTCGCATCTACTCTTCCACTGCTAATTACTGATGGTATAGTTAGCCAATTTTAAACTGAACACAGAAGGTACTCTTAGTGTGTTCAAGGCTAAAATGTCTTTAGACATGTTGTTATTCATCATACTTGAAGGATCTATGATTTTACCACTGGTTACATGTTAATTTCTTGTCTGGTTAGCAAAAGCTACTTGGGATAAATTATAAGTGGGTTGCTATGCTAAAAGTATCAAGAATCTCCTTGTACCAAGGGATTGTTATTCTGTCTCCCAAAACTGTTAGAATCTTTAAGGGATAAAACCATGAAAAAATTAATCAACACACAGAAAGCTTAGCTATTTTGTCAAAACCCTAGGACCGTTCTGCTACCCAAAACAAAACGCACAGAAAACCGTAACCGCTTGTCCAGCTCGAAAACGTTTTGCCACTACGCTACTTCTGCCATTAAGTAAGCTCTTCTGTGTAAGCCCTCTGGCGTAGTCACGGTGCTTGTCAATATTAAATCACTTCGAAATGTAAGGTATGCATATTGCAAATGACAAATAAGAGATTTATATATGCTCTTTGGTTATAGAGTGGCCTCGAGCGTGGAGCTCTTCAGGCACTCCGGACTTTGGATAACTGGAGTGCTACATACATACATACATGCATACATATATATATATATACACACACACACACACATATGTATATATATATATATATATATATATATATATATATATATATATATATATATATATATATATATATATATATATATATATATATATATATATATATATATATATATATATATAATATTTAGGGTACGAACAAAAACCTCTCAATGTGCATAACGCATATCTTACATTTTAAAGTTATATATATATATATATATATATATATATATATATATATATATATATATATATATATATATATAAACTGTATATATATAATGTATGTGTGTGCGCGTACGAATTTGTGGGTTTTACTGTAACCCAGACCACGTGACTAAATATATTGCAATATCCAGAATATTGTGTCTTTAGTGCATTTGATCTCAGAAATGTACTTTTTGTCCGCGGACTGTTGGATTAGTTAAACGTGCTGTTTAACTGTTTCTCCTTTTTAAATTTTACTCATATAACTACCTTTAATTTGGCATCCCTAAGCTGCCTTTTATTTTGTACTATACATTGTTGATGTGTATATTAGATAAAACAAACTAAAAAAACGCTATGTATTGATCAATTTCACCGCCACATTCTACTGCAATTTATGTTTGTTTGGGGGGGGTGTTCATTTGCGCATGCGCGCATACTGAGTCGTCTTCCACTTTCAAACATCCTCCGAAATATCTTTAATTTCATTTAAAGCAGTTCTAACATATGCAACATTTCCCCACTCCCGCGATATCACCTTAAACTGGCAATATCTCCCAAGTGGAGCCAAGACACACTTGCACTGAGGTCATGTAACTTTGGCAACCCCGTTTTGGGCTGGCGTGAGCGTCTGATATAAACAGCGGGGCCCTCCAATTCTGTCGGGGGGGAAAGCGCTTAGCGCAATGGAAACTCTATATTACACTTTCACGTTTCCTTCGTGCTTGCGTTATTAATGGCCTGGATGTTGTCCACCCGTTGCCTGAGAATTATTGTAGACCGTGTTGCGTTGAGTGAATCTAGCCTGAGGTCACATAATTAAAGTTGGGGGGTAAATATTGAGAGACTTGAAGACTCTCTCTCTCTCTCTCTCTCTCTCTCTCTCTCTCTCTCTCTCTCTCTCTCTCTCTCTCTCGAGTTTATGTAGGTTGATCGAGACCTCTGATGTTGTTTTGTTGACCAGAGAATAAAATGTTTTCTTTCCTCTTACATTTTGGGCACGATATGTTGGCAGTGAGATTCTTGAGAGATTCTCTCTCACACACACACACTCTCTCTTTCTCTCTCTCTCTAGTTTATGTAGGTTGATCGAGACCTCCAATGTTGTTTTGTTGTCCAGAGAATAATTTTCTTTTTCTCTCACACTGGGCACAATACGCTGGCAGCGAAATTCGGCAGCAACACAGAAATAATTTTTTTAATATTTTGGCGTGAGGTCAGAAGGAAGATATTTGATACGCGGTTTCTGTTTATCGATTCACTGCCGCAGTTTCTTTTGTAAATGTAAAACAGTGTTATTTGATCCATTACTGTTTCTCAGTGAAGGTCTCTGCACAGTAACAATCGACTGTATGAAATGCTAGAGCTACTCATCGTAATCTGACAATTATCTTTTTAATAATTTCCCTTCTATAGAATTTCATTAAAAATCATTGATTGCAGAATGATTCTCTACATAATGAGTAAGAGATTCCTTTCGCAAATATGAACATACCTAAGGGGCTACCATAGGCGAGATCGTCATTTGTTCGTCAACTTCATGCTTAACAACACCTAGAAACTGCTTCAAGAACATGAACCTAGCTAACTGTTCAGAACGGCTTCCCCCTCCTTGAAATGCATAAGCTGGTGTAAATGCCAGGACACTTAACCATTTCAGAATCTCTAGAGATTAAAAAAATATGTATAACAAAATTATTTTCTTGCAGTGATCGGCATTGATTTAGTTCTTACGTTGTTTCCTCATCTCCTCGGTTTTCTGTGGCGGGTTATTAAGTTTATGGGCCGTGATTTTACCAGAGTTTTATTCAGAGCCCGTGGTCACCAGTGGCTTTAGAGAACCTTATATCCTGTTGCAGATAGTTATGTACTTGCCAAGTTACTTCCTTTATTCTTCAGTATTTCCATCTGGTCTTGAGTCAGTCTCGACAGCTTTTGGTGTCATTTAAGATATCGTCCATTTTCTCAATGTACTGGTTTCTTTCTAATAGGAAACATACCATAGCATTGTCACCTTTACTAAGGATGATGGTCTTCCTCTTCCCCGGCTCTGTAGTGGATTCCCCGAAGGATTTGTTCGGGATACTGCTGAAGAAGAAGCTGCAGTGGTTTCCTGATTCTTTGACCAATTCGTCGATAAAGGCAGTATTGAGGTCCACCTTGTTCTTGTCTGAAGTTTTAGGATGCGATCATTGAGAATCTCTGTCCCACAGTCCCTTTTGCTTTAAGACAGAGTTCTTCATGTATTGTTACTTAAGGCTGCGTCCACACGATCGAGCTTTGTTCGACGAACTTTGTCCGGTGTGACGTCAGAAGCGGGCAAAGTTCTGACTTTGCCCGCTGTCGCTTCTGACGTCACATCGGACAAAGTTCGTCGAGCTTAGCTCGATCGTGTGGACGCAGCCTAAAGCACGGTTTACACGCTACGATAAATTGTAGCGATTTATTGTAATGAAAAGGTTGTTACAATTTGTCGTTACGTGTAAACAGGAGATCGTAGCGTGTAAACCGTGCTTAAAGCGTACCGTTCTTATGGTAAGGTCCTCTAGCATGAGTCAGGTTATTCTGAACCAACCTTTAAAACCAGTGCTATCCTGATGAAAGTCTTGGAATAATGGTAGAAACGACAGTAGGTAGAAGTAACTAAATGAAACAAAACGGTAACTATTTTCGTATTTTGCTCCCAAACCGACTTTGAGAAGTAGAAATGCTATTCAAATTAGATAAATGTTAACTGATCAAACTTACCACACCCTTTAATTAGAGCAGCCAACAACGTGGCAAAGACTTTTGTCTGTTTCTCAGAAACTGACTTTGAGAAAAAGGAATGAAATAGAAATTTAGAGAAATGCTAAAAGTTACCAAACCTTTGTTAAGCAGCCATTAAATAATGGATATACCCCTTCTCGATTTCCTAGTATTTTTCGTGATTAAAACGGTAATAACGACCACTGAAGAGTTAATTATCTTGTAAGATTTCTCATTTAGCGTGGAAATGAAGCTTTGAAAAGATCCTTGGAAGATTTAAAAGCTGTTTTCCTTCTGTTGAACGGAAGATTGATATGACGAGGGGTTGACAATTAATTACCTCTGAAAGGCCTGGGCAATTTTATCGAGGCCCGCGACAATAACACGGGAATTAATTAAAATCTAAGATAAAAGACGATGTTATCGTTTGGGCCCTTTGTCAAGCTTATTTTCTCAATTTTTTTTCCTGCGAATGCTTGTAATTACTTTTTGGAGAAATGGGACAAAATTCACCAGTTTGCTGAATAAAGGACAAGTTATTAAAGTTTTTTTTCCATTTCCCATAAATGTTTGAAATTAGCTTTTGGAGAAATGTAAAAGAAATATTCATCAATTAGCTGAATAAAAGACAAGTTATTGAAATAATTTTTATTCATCAGTCACTTTTCCCCGGAAATTTTTGTAATTAGCTTTTGGTGACACGAAAGAACATTTACCAATTAGGTGGATAAAAGGAAAGTTATCTAAACTTATTTCTTGAATGGAAGTGGCAAGGAAAACATGAATTACCATTATTGTCAAACTTAAAATACACTGCATGTAATTCACATAGAGAAATATAAAATTATTCATCAGTTACCTAAATAAAATGAAAGTTATTAAAATCATTTTTTTTCTTGAAGTGTGAAATAAACTTCACTGGAAATGTGGTTGGAAATTATCATCAAATTATATTATGCTGTATGTAACTCATATTTTTCTAGATTTTACAAAGTCTCTCGTAATTAAACGAGCCAGCTTACCGTAAGTCCTACAATAATTTCCAAATTATTAATTCTGATGCCGGCAACAGGAATATTCAACGTACACAACATTCAGTTTATTCCTTGAAATTCTCCTTTTAATCGTCCGGAGGTGAAGCTCAGTGCAATCGGCTGCATTTGATAATCGTTCCTGTATTTTCGAATGATTAAATTTTGAGGAAAGGGCGGGTGTAAAATACATAGCAATTTCATGAAAATTATGATGAAAATGTTTCTTCTTGTTTTATCTATTGTATAGCCTTCAAAAGATACGCTTTTCAATAAGAGTAAATTCACTGAAGCGCATTAAAAGAGATTTTGCAGTTTAACGTAAGCTATTAATTGTGCGAGGGAACGTGGGACTATTTAGTACCCGTGTAGAATCAAAATTTACCCAAATCTCTCCTCCAGTACCAACCGTACTCCGATTAAGCGAAACTGCACGAGCTTACCCTTCTGGCCAAGAGGAATCATTTGCATGCGTAATAACGTTCTCCGCATTGCGAGTTAGGAACACTTAATTCAATCTTCACTCGCGGGGGAGTAATAAGTGTAATCAACAACAGAAAGTCTTCTTCTTCTTCTTCGGAATATAGTGAAATGTTTCCCAATAATCACACGCGGAGCTTCCCTATCTAGGAAATTGTTTTAGGTGTTACGGACATGTATGGAATTCGGACACACAAAGATTTTCCCGGTTTAAGACGTGTTTGGTTTTTTTCGTTCCTGATGTGGTTTCACTCGTTGATGTGATCGATTTTGATTCTTTGGGAACAATTCAGTGATGAGAAGTGGTTTGATTTATGGTATGTGATTAAAGAAACAGTTGTAGAATGATGCATCCAGGTTTATATATATGTATATATATGTATATAATATATATGAAATATATATATATATATATATATATATATATATATATATATATATATATATATATATATATATATATATATATATATATATATATATATATATATATATTTTTATATATATATATATATACATATACATATATATATATATATATATATATATATATATATATATATATATATATATATATATATATATATATATATATATATATATATATAATGCTGATTACACTGACTAATGGTCTGTGGAACAAGATTTTTTTTGTCTCATCAGCCAAGAAAATTGGATTGTTTTTATTTTTATTTCCCTTTCATAACAGGACAGTCATTTTCTTGGCTTAGTTTCTTAAGAAACTAATTCTGTAATTGTGTAGATTTGTGTTTGTGGGGCAGTTTTAATTGTGAAACAGGCAACCTTACTTTTTTAACGTTTTTTTAAGGACGTGATTTCGGCAATTTTAGTTTTCTTGCTTAAAGTCACCACAAGTCATTTCGTTTTAGGTTGCTATTATAGGATAGTATACAATAGATATACTTTTCACAGCTCATAGAGAAGATTCCTTTCATGTTTGATCCCGCCTCAAGTCCTTTTCTTTTGCTTTAACGCTTAACAACCAAGTCTAGACCCAACTTAGCGCGAACAAGCGAACTTGTCTGAGTGTATCGAGTCACGAGTGTTCCAGCCCGTAGTGGGTTAGCGCCGTCAGTGCTCCTCGTGCGGTGCAATCTAGGTATTACTTGAGGTTCATTGCGGCGTGCCCTCGGCCCCTAGCTGCAACCCCTTTCCTTTCTTTTACTCTACCTCCTTTCATATTCTCTTTCTTCCATCTTACTTTCCACCCTCTCCTAATAATTGATTCATAGTGCAGCTGCGAGGTTTTGCTCCCGTTACACCTTTCAAACCTTTCACTGTCAATTTCCGTTTCAGCGCTGATTGACCTCATAGGTCCGAGTGCTTGGCCTTTGGCCTAAATTCTATATTCGATTCAATTCAGTCAGGTGTTCCAGGAAGCAGTTGGAAAGGCAGCCAGCTAAAATTCTATATTCAGTTCAATTGAATCAAGTGTCCCAGTAAGCAATTGTAAAGGCAGCCAGCTAGCTAGCTAACTAGCTACCTATCCGACCTCTGGCAAGGTTCGTGCGAGAGGCTAATGGAAGGAAGCTGAAGTAAACATAATTGCTTTCTCGCTCATTAACGTTATAAATGGTGGGAACGAGGTAACAACTCGTGGCGTCACGCTTCGTTTGGCAAATGCCCACCCCGCTACCCCCACAACGCCCGGGGCGGGGGGCGGTATTCTGGAAAAATTGAGTCTGTTTTGTCCTCCCAGATCTTGCAAGGAAGGAGACTTTGTGAAGAGAGGAGAGAGGAATGGAACTGAAATAGACTTTTCGTTGTGTCTTTACTTATCCGTGCAGTG
Organism: Macrobrachium rosenbergii; assembly: GCA_039081455.1. Classification (NCBI taxonomy): domain Eukaryota; kingdom Metazoa; phylum Arthropoda; class Malacostraca; order Decapoda; family Palaemonidae; genus Macrobrachium; species Macrobrachium rosenbergii. The sequence continues at coordinate 39,180,401 of JANJGK010000026.1, read as the reverse complement.
GAATGAAGTTAAAAAAAATAAGAAATTCTTTCAGTCTTATTTGTATTGATGTTAAAACTGGAAGGAAACTTAGCGGAATATAATAGAGAAAATCGTATTCTTCGTGGTTTCTTAAGGGTTGTATTTAATTTATTTCACACTTAGTTTATTTGTCATATCCGTTTTCATATTATAATATTCGTATTATTTTCTAGTTTCATGTTTTATTATTATCATTATGTTCTAGTTTATATTTTAATATCACCGTGGTTTTTTACATCTATTATTTCTGTTTTCCTATTTTCATCATTATATCTCGTTTCGTACAATTAAACATACGTAAATACCGCACCTGTCAGTATTCGATTTTCATTACAGTTCAAAAGCAACCATAAAAGGGAGCCATTGTAGCGAAAATACTTACTGAGAAATATAAGGAGAACAAAAATGCCCTATCAAAATAGGGCAGAGAGAGAGAGAGAGAGAGAGAGAGAGAGAGAGAGAGAGAGAGAGAGAGAGAGAGAGGAAGGTATTTGTGGTCCATCCTATTCAAGCAATGATATTTGAAAAGCACGATTTATAATTTTATGACAACTTAAATGAAAGTAGAACTCGAAGTTTATCAAAAAAAAAAAAAAAGAAAGAAAGAGAGAGTCATTCACGAAAAATACCTTTATAATCGACAGAGAAATCAAGTAAAAACGCATACTACAAATACGTATATATCCACCGTTTAATTTCAGTACAGGGATTCAAAATACGAAACAGAAGAGTAGGTCCCAATCATGCTTCAATTTTGGGAGCTGTTATAAATAAAAGTTTTACACAACATTTTCCAAGTGAATCCTTTCTCGTCCAGTTGCGTTTTTTCTTTCCCCGATCTGCTGCTCAAATTTAATGCTCCCGTTTATGGGCATGCTTGCTAGCTACAAGAATTTAATTGATCACCCGTTTTCGAAAAGTTTAATGAAGTACACAGTTACGCGCACACAATCATATAGATTATGTATAAATATGTGCATAATGCATATATACACATATATATAAATATAGATAAATTGTATATATATATATATATATATATATATATATATATATATAGATAGATATATATATATATATATATATATATATATATATATATATATATATATATATATATATATATATATATATATATATATATATATATATATAACTTGCTTAAGGATATGTCTACTCCCGTTCAGACATATACATACCCGTCAAATTCGCATACATTTGGGTACACTTGGAATAAACATATCCTCACCTCTGTGGCATTAATATAGATGATGAGATAATATAAAAAAAATTACAAACTCATAAATATGGAGAAATATTCAGAAATTCAGCCATAGGAAGAAACACTTCCACCAGTTTTCAGTCAAGACTGTATTTCCATAACTGTTATATGAAGACAGGTTTTTTCTAAGTCTAAATTTTTAGTTAAGATTATATTATCACTACTACTGGTCTAAACGAATGAAGTCGTTACCTTTACAAAAACCTCCTTAAACAGATGCAAAGATAAACTAGTTAGTGCATTACGTTCTGCATGTTTTTCCTCTTCCATTTTTTTAGTTTTCTGTAAAAGAAAACTATTGCGATGGCTATTTGTCTGTCCGTCCGCACTTTTTTCTGTCCGCACTTTTTTCTGTCCACACTTTTTTTCTGTCCGCCCTCAGATCTTAAAAACTGCTGAGGCTAGAGGGCTGCAAATTGGTATGTTGATCATCCACCCTCCAGTCATCAAACGTACCAAATTGCAGCCCTCTAGTCTCGGTAGGTTTTATTTTATTTAAGATTAAATTTAGCCATAATCGTGCGTCTGGCAGAACTATAGGACAGGCCACCACGATGCCGTGGTTAAAGATTCATGGGCCGCGGTTTATAGAGCATTATACCGAGACCACCGAAAGATAGATCTATTTTCGGTGGTCTTGATTCCACGCTGTAGCGGCTGTACAGAAAACTCGATTGCGCCGAAGAAACTTGGGCGCATATCTTACTTGTCTTCTTGCACGAAACTCTTCCCGTTCCGCATCCCGGAGAAGAAATCCAGAAGAAGAGAGATGAATGTTTAATTATAAATCCAAAAGGTCATTATAATGCCAGGAGCTACCTTTGTTAGCAGTCTCGCCGGAGTTCCGGCTGAGAATTCATTAAACTTCTTAATGAGCAAAATCTTTCTTTGTCGCGAATATCATCCGACAGCTCCGCCCGCGCTCTTAAATTCTTTTTTTTTTTTTTTTTTTTTTTTTTTTTACTTTGGGTAAACAAGACCAGCCCCCACACAGGCACTTAAGGAGGACGTTCTAGGTGCGTCTCACTGTCTGTCTGTGTGTCTGTTCAGCTATCTGTCTGTTGAGGTATAATGGCATTTATGTATATGAATATATATATATATATATATATATATATATATATATATATATATATATATATATATATATATATATATATATATATATATAATATATATATATATATATATATATATATATATATATATATATATATATATATATATATATATATATATATATATATAATATATATATATATATATATATATATATATATATATATATATATATATATATATATATATATATATCCTTTGGGTTTTAGTGGTAAGGAAACACAAACCTTTATCTCAAAAGCTGTAATAAAATTAGTTCTCACTTATGTCGACAGCAGATAAAGACTCGGAATAACTTGACATTTGAACAGCTGAATAAAATACAACATTAAATCGAATTCTGACCGTATCAGAATGGTGTGATTGATAAATATAATAACTATTTAACTATGACATCCCGGTATTTCATCTTCCCTGCAGATAATATTATCCACGACTTTAATTTCATTGCTCACTCTCGTCTCTCGGTAATTCATATTTGCAAAGTCACCGAAATCCTTCAAAACATCTTTTTACATAGATTCCTTGTATCCTTAAATAAGGATTCCTTCCGACTCTCGATGTCACCTACTAAGGATTTTTGACCCTTGATAAAATAATCAAAGGCTGTTCCTTGTCCGACGGCGTTCCCTATGAAGTTTTCAAACGTAATGTCATACCCTGGCATGTTCTTCCACCTGCTTCCGAGTTCTCGGGTTTCGAAGTACGTGGCCTTTGTGACAGGTTCGTTTAAATGATTTGCTTTAGGTAATGTTTCTGATTTTTTATGCAACATTCTTTATTTACTTTATTACTGTCAGACTCTGAGTCGGTCATCATTTGTTTATTGACAGTTTCAGGGGATTTAAGATTTATTACATAAATTTAGGGCCTCTGTTATTGTATGCTACATTCTTTATTTACTTTATTATTGCCAAGTTCTAAATCGGTCGTCATCTCTTTATTAACTGCTTCACGGGATTTAAAATTTATTACACAAATTTATGGCTCCTATTATTGCCAAGTTCCAAGTCAGTCGTCACCTGTTTATTTAGTCTGTTTCAGGGGATTTAAAATCTATGACTCGAGACTGGGGCAGCTAAAATATTTATACGTTTGTTCAGCTAAAATATTTATACGTTTGTTCGTCTATCTTTCTATCTGAGATTTTCCTCTCTATCATTCCTAATTGGGCCTTCTATAATCTATACGTTTGTGCAGCTACCTCTCTGTCTGAGATTTTCCTTGTCTACACTTCTGCAAATTTCAAACAAAATTCTTCAGCATCTTTATAACATTCTGAGGTCCTTCCACTTGTCTATACTTCATGAACCTACCAGTCCAGCGATTTTACCTCCTCCTGCTTCTAAAGCAAGTAAATAAGTTATACCTGCACACCTGCAACATTCATGACCTTTAAAGATTCAGACGGATGTGCTACACCTTGACACTCAGGTAACAGCTCACTTAAGAATGCAATCCTTCTTTGAAGCGAAGGAACAATTCGTGGAGTAAGTGCTTTATCACCGAAGGCAATTTTTAAATGGTTTATACTGCAATGTTCCATTTCTTCGTAGCAATTATCTATTTATTGCAATTTCTTTTGCAGAACAACTTAATGTCATTTTTAAATATTAATAAACTCGTAATTAGGTCACTGTTACTAGAGAGACCACTTTTAGCACTGATTTTTGAAATTATTATTTTTAATCAACCTTCTCATAGGCACACTTTTCTTACATGAGATCTGTAAAATCCTACGAAATCTCTAGTGCTGTATTCCTGAAGAAACACCGTGAATCTTATTTCAGCCTACTGGAGACATTTGCATATATGATTTCTCAAAGCCCTGTCTTGAATGAAATAAAACAGAAACATGATAGGAGCAGACACCCTTCCCTATAAGACTCTTCGTACGTCTGGGAAATTTTATCGGACACTGGGAAATGTTATCGTACACAACTCCACACGCACATGAAAAATACAGACAGACGCAAACAGGTAGTTTAACGAGCGCTCAGTGCAGTTATTATTATTATTATTATTATTATTATTATTATTATTATTATTATTATTATTATTATTATAAGTAGCAGTAATTACCTCTCAACTCACTGGGTTCCCTTCCATTATCTATTACAGTCATGCTTTCCAATTAAGCATTCCCTTCAGCTTTAAATAAATCAACTAATATAAAACCATTCTGTCTTTACCATGTTAAAGAGCTTTATAAAGTGTGTAACCATTTAGACAGTGCTTTATATTTAGGCCATTTATGGAATTAATGCTTCACGCGATTGCCTTCAATTTTCTGCTCCCAGTGCCTTCGACAGCAACCTGCAACAGTTTCATTTTGGGCCGAACGTAGCTTTGCCAGTTTGGTTACAAAGCACGAGCAAAGCACTAATCCGCATTTCCATACCACTGCGGTAAAGGGATTTGAATTTTTTTTTTTTTTTTGGGGGGGGGGGGCAGGGGGGGGCCGAAGTGGAGGGCGGTGGTGGGGGGGGCTCTGGTTAGACAGTCTCCAGGTAACGATTTTTAACTGAATGCGTTACATTCCTTCGTACTGTTGGCTCTTATTTTAATTAAAATAAATGGTATTGTTTATCGTTATTTTAATTAAAATAAATGAGATTGTTTATTGTTGTTTTAATTAAAATAAATGATATTGTTGTTTGTTATTTTAATGAAATGAGATGGTTTATTGTTATTTTAATTAAAATAAGTGATATTGCTGTCTGTTATTTTAATGAAATGAGATTGTTTATTGTTATTTTAATTAAAATCAGTGAGATTGTTGCCCGTTATTTTAATCAAAATAAATGAAATTGTTATCTGTTATTTAAATTAAAACCAATGAGATTGTTGTCTGTTATTTTAATTAAAATAATGAGATTGTCGCCTGTTATTTTCATTAAAATAAATAAGATTGTTGTCAGTTATTTAAATCAAAATAAATGAGATTGTTTATTGTTATTTAAATTAAAATAAATGAGATTGTTGCCTGTTATTTAAATTAAAATAAATGAGATTGTTGCCTATTATTTTAATTAAAATAAGCGGTATTGTTGCCTTTTATTTAAATTAAGGTAAATGAGATTGTTGCTCTTTTTTTTATTACAATTAATGATTTTGTAGCCTGTGATTTTAATGACGAAAGTTTTACTTTCTGGAAATTTCCATGCATGAAAATACAATGAATATACTGTGTATGCATTATATCTCCATGAGTGAAAATACAATGAATATAGTGTGTATTCATTGTAACTCAATGCGGGAAAATAAATATTCCCTGTATTTTCGCGTCGTCCACATAGTAACTAATGTCTCGTGGCTTACTATTTGCCCCATTTTCAAAACGGACCATCACGATTTTGGGCTGAAACCTTTGTTTCAAAAATTACTAATTTCAGGATTTATAAATAACAAGTAATAAACGCGCTGAAGTTTCTTCGGCGCAATCGAGTTTTCTGTACAGCGTATAATCAAGGCCACCAAAAGTAGATCTATCTTTCGGTGGTCTCGGTATAATGCTGTATGAGCCGCGGTCCGTGAATCTTTAACCACGGCCCGGTGGTAGCTTATCCTATATCGATGCCAGAAGCACGATTATGGCTAACTTTAACCTTAAATGAAATAAAAACTACTGAGGCTAGAGGGCTGCAATTTGGTATGTTTGATGATGGAGGGTGGATGATCAACATACCAATTTGCAACCCTCTAGCCTCAGTAGTTTCTAAGATCTAGGGGCGGACAGAAAAAGTGCAGACAGAAAAAAGTGTGGCCAGAATAAGCGCGGACAGAGTAAAGAGCGGACGGACAGACAAAGCCGGCACAATAATTTCCTTAACTAAAACTGGTGGATTTCTCTTAAGAACACAAGTATCTCAAATGCAGATATTTAGATAACTAAAAAGACAAATATAATCCATACAACACGACAGAGGCAGTTTGTTCTCTGGTAGTCATTTCAGTGACCTCACTCTGAAGCCGGATAAAAGTTGCTACCTCTCAGTACAAAATCGGTAAGTATTTAATTTTCGTGAAATGAATCTGACTTTGTTTATTCATGATCAAGAATTTGTTTCTTTTCGTTAGGCGTAGAATTTAAACAGCCTCTCTTAATTACTTTCTTTGGTGAGTTGTCTCAAGATTCAGAGGCCCTGAACAGAGATTCCGTCCGTCATATTTCTTTCACTTCATAGATTATTATGGTAAAATCTGTTGTATATCCTATTAAGTTAAGTATATCTTAGTTTAACCAGACCACTGAGCTGATTAACAGCTCTCCTAGGGCTGGCCCGAAGGATTAGATTTACTTTTGCGTGGCTAAGAACCAATCGGTTACCTAGCAACGGGACCTACAGCTTATTGTGGAATCCGAACCACATTATAGCGAGAAATGAATTTCTATCACCAGAAACAAATTCCTCTTGTTCTTCACTGGCCGGTCGGAGATTCGAACTCGCGACCAACGGAGTGGTAGCTGAGAACGGAACCCGCTCACCCAGCGAGGAACTGTATATCCTATTACAGAACTGGTATGTACCAGTTAATGATGATAGCACAACTCATTTCTCTTCGGTTCCTTTTGAACGGTTGTGAAGTTACATTCATCAGATTTTTTTTCTTTAAAAAAAATTATGTTGCCGGCTTCGTCTGTCCGTCCGCACTTTATTCTGTCCGCACGTTTTTCTGTCCGCCCTCAGATCTTAAAAACTACTGAGGCTAGAGGGCTGCAAATTGGTATCTTGATCATCCACCTTTCAATTGTCAAACATACCAAATTGCAGCCCTCTAGCCTCAGTAGTTTTTATTTTATTTAAAGTTAGCTATAATCGTGCTTCTGGCAACGATATAGGATAGGCCACCACCTGGCCGTGGTGAAAGCTTCATGGGCTGCGGCTCTTACAGCATTATACCGAGACCACCAATAGATAGATCTATTTTCGGTCACCTTGATCATCCGCTGTACAGAAAATTCTATTGCGCTGAAGAAACTTCGTCGTATTTTTTATTACTATTATTTTTTTGGTGTAGCTCCTTTGTGTTAGTATTAGAACTAATCTAAGGCTGTTGATATTAATCTGGGATTTTAATCTTAAACTGGGAAACTATTCGTCAATGAGAACAATGCCTTTTCTAATGAGTTCCAAATTAGGAAAATCTGTACAATACAGAAACTAGGGATGTGTTATAAAGACTCATTGTTCTTCAATACATTAGTGAGCTGTTCACTGGCTTTTAATTTACTGATAAGGAAAAGGCTCATTTCCTATTGTATGGCTAGGAATACTATCGACTTCCTTATTTATTTATTATTCTTTTTTAAGAGCCAGTGGAGTTTCTTTCATTCACCCGGATGTTAAGACGAAAAAAATGGAACATGTTATGTTCGGGTTACAAGTTAGTTTCTCATTCAGATCATTATTGTCAAAAAAAAAAATTTTTTCTCTTAATCACATCAACATCATGCGATGATTTATCTGATCCTTTTCTCATCACTATAAATTCTGACAAAAGTCCAGAATCTGAATGTAGATACAGATTAAATGAAAGATTATTGTTCTGTTAAGCTGGTAATTATTCGTCGCCTGTAGCTACAAGCATCCCTTGTGATGTCTTTGCTAATATCAAAGACCCAGTCATAGATCCACTTACACACACACACACAGACTCACACATACATACATACACACACACACACACACACACACACACACACACACACACACACACACACACACACTCACACACATACGACCAAGATAAACAACATTACCAACAAGAAAAAACCTTAATGGTAAAAGTGGAAAATTTCACGTTTCGTAAATTTCGACATTCGTTTTGGTAGGCAGATTTGTTGTTACAAGTAATGGACGTCTCACAGCGTGAGAGAGTTAATAATGGGTGAAGTTGAAGCGAAATGAAGAGCATTTTGCCAACAAATGGGGAAAATGGTATAACTGATATTTCTGAGTATTAATGGTCTGGAAAAGTGTTTGGAAAGGGAATCATATTTTCACATCAGCAAATTGGCCAAAAATTCAGTGACCAGATTTCTTAATATTAGTTTCCAACATAAAGTCTTACGAAGGATTTATCTTCTCCCATCATGTTTGATATCTGGTCTTAGTTTTAATGATACATTTTTTGTAAAGTATTCCATAAGCACGACAATATTTTTATTTTGATAGCAGTGGATAACAAAGATTGAATAAATTTAATATCTGTTATCCACTGTTATTGAAATAAATATAGCCTTGCTTATGGAGTACTTTACATAAAAATGTATCATATAAAACTAAGATGATAAAACCTTCCTAAGACTTTTTGTTGGAAACTAATATTAAGAAATTTTATTAACGGATTTTTTGGCCAATTTGCTGATGTGAAAATATGATTCCCTTCCCAACACTTTTCCAGACCATTAATACTCAGAAATATCAATTATACAGTTTTCCCCATTTGTTGCCAAAATATTAAATTTATTCCCAGGAAATTGCATTATTCATTTAAGAAAAAATGAAAGAGCCAGTTTTGGTCACTTGAAATCGAATTAATTATGGTAGAAAAGATTGCACACTCCGCCATAACTTTCCATAATCCCGATACAAATAAAGCAACCGTTGCTAAATTGTATTAAATTAATTTGAGTTTATTGTAGCCCACCACTACACAACGCAATTAATTGCCCCAGTCCCGACCTGATCGCTCGTAAATAATATAACCAGATTAAAAATATAAAACAAGTGGATTTAGCTTCGTATCTTATCATCAAAATGAATAAAACGTTTTTTAGTGTCTATGAGATTACTTCCTTATCCACGTTTTCATATTCAGTCTTCACAAGCGTTTAGCTGAACTTTACCTCTAAAATTAGTTGACAGAGTACATAGGTTTTCGTGAAGTCACAAATCCACTTATGTAACTGTACAAATATAATTAAAAAATACAACTAAACAATACATTCTATATAGTTTTATTGTTACATATATCTGTACATTACATGACTGTGGATTTGTTTTGTTAAGACTCATGCTACTACGAGTATTTTGTGGACATGGAATATCTTTTAAAATGGAATACCTTTTCATATATTGGATGAAGCAACACTGAGGAGAATAAATAGGCGTGTTGTGCTAGCGGGGTAAGAGTGGGTGGGGCGTGGAAGGGGTTGTGCCGAGAGGTGAAGGGAATATGGGATATGGAACGGAAGTGGGAAACTGAACAATAACTTCACATGAAAAATATTTTAAAACTTGTCACTCATTTGTGAAGACGAGGTACCAAAGGGGCTGTGGAAATGACACCCGGAAGAAAATTCCAGAGATGTATGCTAGTATTGATCCAGTCCCGGTTTTTCGCCATACCCCTAGGTTAGGTTAAGTTAGCTTAGAACATCCAGAGTAATTTGGGGTGGGAAACATAACGAGATTATTTTCAAGAAAATTCTATGGTTAGTTTTTAAGA
>JANJGK010000026.1:39157989-39165424 GCA_039081455.1 Macrobrachium rosenbergii | reverse complement strand
AGAGAGAGAGAGAGAGAATTAACCAAAAACTCATCTCACACATCTCTGCATTGGTTTTTTTTTTTTACGAAATTAATGGCATGCAAACAGATGTACAGGAGAGAGAGAGAGAGAGAGAGACGAGAGAGAGAATCCCTAGTTAATTGACAGAGGACTAAATTCCCCTCAGGCGTCTTTCTGCATTTGTTTTTTTTTTTCAAAAAATATTTTTGAAAATGCAGTTTACTTCTACACTGACTTTCTCCGCAGTACAGACCTTTTCCTCCCCAAATTTCTTGGACCAATTAACAAGAACGATTCTACCACTTTCTGACTTTCTCTCTTTCACTTTCCCTGGAGGGATTCAATTTTTTCTTTTAGCACAGCTTCACGAGCTTGGTTTTTTTTGTAACTTTTCTGCGAACTCTGTAGATTTTACTTTTAATAAGACCATGTATATATAACATATACACACACGTATATATACGTATATATATTAATATATATATATGTATATATATATATATATATATATACATATATATATATATATATATATATATATAAGGGAATACCTCAGGAAAATGACAGGTACTGAAGTTCTGCCTGTCAATTTCCTGTTGTATTCGCTTACATACTGAAGTCACATGCATCTCCTGTGATTTTTAAAGTATATGCACTTTATATATGTATATATATATATATATATATATATACATATACATACATACACATGTTTTCCACTCCGACAGTGAGGGAAATGCGCCCAACGACTTCACCAGAATCCTGACGAAGGACAAGAATTTAGCGGACAAAGTGAGGTACATTTACTGGATCTAGAATAGATTCGTCCTCTCTCGTAAAATAATCTTAAGCTAATCTAAGTTTATCTATGAAATATATATATATATATATATATATATATGTACTTACTTTTCACTTTTGCGAGATGATCATTCACTGAACGGAATTAGTGTTTTTATATAAAGAATATTTTCATATAGTAATCATAAAGTGTGTTTGTTCATGCTTGTGTGTGTGTGTTTGTGTATGTGTGTGTCCGTGTACGTGTAATGTACGTAGGTGGTAACTATGTGTATGCTATATAACTTACAGTGTTTTGTAATATTAATACGATTATATATCATACGTTAGATACCAGTTGCTTAATTTTCTCGGACGTAAACGTACATGACAGGAGAATCTTCTAAGCCAATGTAATGTGTACATGTACGGAGAGAAAGCGTGTGATATCCAGTTTTACTTTAAACTCGGCACAGAATTAACAATCACACTTCACGTGGAAATGACGTCTGCTCCCAAAGCAAATGTTAACGTCAATTGATATACAGAATTGATAGCGAATACGTATTGCGTCCGCAACCGGCCTGTCAGAAATATGTACAGCAGAGGCTTCGTCTATTAGAAATGCCCCATTAGGACGTTTGACATTTCTGTTGACCATCTGCTGAACGTGAAGGGAATGAAGGCCCGTTATGAAATGAGGTAAACGGAAGATTGTTATAATCATTAGTTAATGATTTAGTAAGTAAATAGTTTTCTATGTAGCCTTTCCAAATGGCTGTCTTATTACTTTAGATATATTTCGTCCATTTTTAGTTTTCTGTAAAAGAAAACTATTGCGCCGGTTTTGTCTGTCCGTCCGCACTTTATTCTGTCCCGCACTTTTTTCTCTCGGCACTTTTTCTGTCCGTCCTCAGATCTTAAAAACTACTGAGGCTAGAAGGCTGCAAATTGGTATGTTGATCATCCACCCTCCAATCATCAGACGTCCCAAATTACAGCCCTCTAGCCTCAGTAGTTTTAATTTTATTTAAGGTTAAATTTTGTCATAATCGTGCTTCTGGCAACGATATAGGATAGGCCACCACCTGGCCGTGGTTAAATTTTCATGGGCCGCGGTTCATACAGCATTATACCGAGACCACCGAAAGGTAGATCTATTTTCTGGCCTTGATTACTCGCTATAGGGGCTGTACAGAAAACTCGATTGCCCCGAAGAAACTTCGGCGCTTTGTTTACTTCTTCTATATCCGTAAACTCTCAGTGAAAAGGGGGAGTTTGAGTGGTTGGACAGCAAAATAAAGAGACACAGAAAGTAAAGGAGAGGAAGTACAAGGAACTGGAGGTGGAATTGGGAGAAAATCCCTAAGTTCCACCAAAAAGTAATAGTTAGAGAGGTTGGATGGCAAGATTGAAGAAAGGAATATGAAATGGAGGTAAAGTAAAAGGCTATAAAGTGGGTGCAGCTAGGGGCTGAAGGGACGCTTCAAACGCCCCTTTGGTAATGTCTACAGTGCACCACGTGAAGTGCACTGACTACACTACTCCCTACAGGGCGTAAGCTTCTAGGTAGCTTTAGTTTTATGAGGAATGATTACTTAAAGAAATCAAGAATTTGAACTGCAATTATAAACTGTTGTTTTGGGATGTGTAAAGAAGGTAATTATTCATGTTTGTGAGTCAGGAACGACGAAGCAACGTCATTACAAAGTAAATTAAAATTCTTTCATTAAATTAATTGCTCTCTGCACGGAGCATGGACAACGAAGTTATTAAAATAATCCAAAATTCACATTCTTTACGTTCCCAGAATTGTACACATTTCAAACATGCAAAGAATAAAAGACCTATGAGCAACATTAGTCCTCATGTCAATGTAAGTTCGTGAAATGAAAGTCTAATTCATAAACACTGAAGACTCTTCATGAAAATGATTTCCGAGAAAATATTCCGATGCTAAATGAGATCTACGTCGTTTATAATGGACTACTTCATGATGCATTGTTCCAGATGGTATGAGAGTATTTATTCACTTCAAGAAGAGTAGTACTAACATTTTTAACACTTCCAACCTTTTTGACCGTACTCTGAAAGACAAGGAACGCTAATTTCGCCTGTAGTTTATAACTTGATGTAACTCTTAAATATTACGAAGTCTGGCAGAAGTGAAAGCTTGGAGTAACTTGAAAATAACTGATGTGGTATTTGCATTGACGTTAGTCATTGGTAGAAAGACCAGTGTGTGTGTGTGTGTGTGTGTGTGTGTATGTGTGTGTTGTATGTATGTGAGTGTAAAGTATGGACTGGGCACCTAGATGGGCAGTTTAATAAAGAACAAATTTAAGTTAAATTGTAGAATCTTTAAAATTTAACAAATTTATGTTCCATATTAAGTCCATTGAAAATTATGTTAAATAATAATCTTTAAAATTTATGTTTAATAATACATTCATTAATAAATTTAGTAATACTTATTGAATAAGAATTTCTTAAAAATTAATTTTACATAATATATTCTTTGAAATTTATTTTAAATAATACATTCTTTAGACAACACATTCCAAAAAGAGGAGTGAATTTTTCCCCAAAGCAGTTAAGACTTTTAAACGCAACAGCATTATGGCAGACGACCGAAATCTTCCGCCAAGGTTATTGTCATTGAAGAGGGTTGTTTATTTAGGCGAGCACAATAAACCCGGCCCTGTGGACACGTGTACTTCAAACGCCGCTCAAAAAAAAAAAAAAAAAAAACAATCTTTTTCAACCAACATTTTTTTCCTGTGTAATTTGATGTTCAAATTGTGATTTAGTTCTCTCTCTCTCTCTCTCTCTCTCTCTCTCTCTCTGTGAGCCAAATAATCCTTGCACACAAATGTTTCCCTTTCCTTGTATGCCCTAAGAATGCCCCGATTTCACAGCCACTTTTACGCCTTTCTTATCATAATTAAGTTTCTTTTTCAACTAAATATTATCTAAGGCATAAGTTTCGACCTTTTATAACAGTGGGAGAAAATAGAAGTAAAATACTCAGGGTAAAAAGATGACGCTATTCCGTCGCTATATCTTCCTCAGATAGGTAGTAAGTATAATCCTTCCTCGATCAGGTAGGTCTGCTTTATTGAGAGAGAGAGAGAGAGAGAGAGAGAGAGAGAGTGGATTTGTTACGAAAAATACAACACGGGAACATTGCCTCTAAGGACAGATCATAGATCCCCAACTCTCTCTCTCTCTCTCTCTCTCTCTCTCTCTGTGACCGAGAATCCTGGAGAATTAAGAAAAGGGACGTTCTTTTCTTTGCCATTTTTTTGATGCTCTTTTCAGGAGACCTTTTACTTAATTTTTTTTTTTTTTTTGACGTCAAAGTCGACAAAATAAATACAAAGGCTTATTTACATTCCACTCGAGTACTTTTTGAGTTACGGATTAAAACTAAAGTGACTTTAGACAAAAACAAACAACAAAGGCTCGGTGATATACAGCACGATTTGTTTGTATTCGAAATACAGAGGCTAGTAAATTATGCATGTGTGTTTGTGTATATATACATGTATACTGTATATATGTATATATATATATATATATATACACACATATATATATATATATATATATATAAAGAGACAGACAGCAGACCGACTGGGGATTTAAAACAATAATTATAATTTCCAATAAAAATAATTTGCACACCAACAAACTACTGTGACGATGTCAATCTTTGAGTATGCAAATAAAGTCAATTTTCATTTCACAAAAGTTACCTAACTCCATTAATAATTTTACGCTGCCAAAGCATTTACAATCCATTTTTAAGTAGGTCGGTTTACCTGACGTAAATATTTTATCTTTCTGTGCCTGAAAATGTATGTGGATAAATTGGTAGTGAAGATCGGTGTAATAAAAGTATATGGTTTGTGAACAGCTCTATACAATAAATTCGTATGGTATTTGAACAGCTCTAGAAACTGCGTTGTATATAGTGGAATATTTTGTTTATTATGAATGTAGAGGCTGGTAGGGCAAAGGACAAAGAGCATATGGAAAACTGCATAAATGTTCAGCATTGCAAATATGCAGTTGTTTTTGAACCTAAAAATTCAAACGTCGGTGTAAAGAATATTAAATAGCTGAGCTGTGCACCGGTAAACACAATACAGAGTAAATATATATATTGCTTTTGACAGACACCTTGTTGCAAAACCGGTCTTCGTGAAATGTAGGTATTGTGACGAGGAAACTAAGCCACGTATTTGAAACAAGGCAGGGCAAATAAATTGATCTGCATGTGTGTGTTTGTGTGTATGTGTGTGTATGTGTTTACAAACACCGTGTTGCAAAACCGGTCTTCGTGAGATATACGTATTGTGACCAGGAAACTACTTCGCGTATTTAAAACAAGGAATGGCAAATAAATTGATCTGTGTGTGTGTTTGTGTGTGTGTGTGTGTGTGTATGTGTTTACAAACACCGTGTTGCAAAACCGGTCTTCGTGAGATATACCGTACGTATTGTGACCAAGAAACTAAGTCGCGTATTTAAAACAAAGTACGGCAAATAAATTGATGTGTATGTATTTGTGTGTGTATGTATGGTTTAGAGTGTGTGTGTGTGTGTGCGAGTGTGAGTATAAGGAACTGGGACTGAAGAGCAAAAACGCCCATACATCAGAAATGGCAAGGAATTCATATATCTTTTGGGAAAAGCTACTCGCTCTCATTTTCTTTGGCAAAGGAGGAAGGACTTCACCATTTTCTCCGAATAACAGTGAAAAGGACCATAAATAACCCGAAAGAATGGTGAGTAAAGGAGAGTTCTGTGCGGCCAAAAGAGACGAAGCTTGATGCACTGAGTAAGCAGAATCACCCTCAGCTGAATTCTTTCAGTTCTTCACGATTAAAACCTGTTTGGTTAGATAAGTTCGTCCTGAGCTGTTCATTCATATTGTGGAATTCGTTTTGGCTTGTCCAAATTACACGTTGTTTTAGTTGCGATAAGTTTTAACTAAAGTGATATATATATATATATATATATATGTATATATATATATATATATATATATATCCTGAAAAGGTAGGTGATGTGGATTCTACTGGGGATTCTATAGGAATACGAGAACATCCTTCAGAGTGACCAGGATTTTCTGAAACGTAATTCAAAGAAAGACTAGTTTTTTTTTTTTTTATCTTGAAAGTCCTTACTGACAATCATGTAGTGTGACCAACATATTTAATGACCTCGATCATTTTCTTCTTTATTTTCAGTTCGTGATAACTTTTCTTAATTTAATTACCCAGTAGGTCAATTGAACTGCCAGGAAAAGTAAAATCTATTAATATTATCATTTTAAACCTTTTATTTGTGATTTACAGGAAATTTTTTTTTACATAGAAGCAAATTTATCTCCATGGATAATCTTGCGACATGGGTTGATATTCAAAAGAACGGATTATATTTAAGAAATATTATGTCATTTTAACTTTTACTGAACTAATGAATATGTATAAAACGAAAATACTATATTTTATAGTCTAACATTCAAGAAAAATGAAATTTAACACTACAATAAACTCGTCAAATTTTATCACGTATGCTTATCAACGTAACATAATTTCCTGCATTAAAAAATCTTACTTAGTGTGATATTAGAAGAATTTTATTATGAGGAAAAAAATGAAATTTATATTTATAAGAAACTCGTCAAATATTAACAAGTATCCAAACAATTGTAACATAATTCCCACATTTAGAAATCTTACTTAGTCTAACATTAGAACAATCTTATATCAGGAAAATGGAATTTTCTTCACGTATCCCAATGATCATAACATACAGAAATTCCCACATTAGAAAATCTCTTACCGATCTCTGTCTCTCTCTCTGTCTCTGTCTCTCTCTCTCTCTCTGTCTCTGTCTGTCTGTCTGTCTGTCTGTCTCTCTCTCTCTCTCTCTCTCTCTCTCTCTCTCCCCACTAAGTTCATTGCATGACGTCAACTGGAGCGATTTTAAAGCTAAACACACTGCCTGGCTTAGACTGAAATGCAGTCTGCTCGCTTGACCTTCTTGCCAGTTAGTTTACAGAATTCCAAAATAAGCCACCAGGCTCAAAAGCTGACAGGCAAGGAAAATGAAAACCGCAGCAATTTGTGCAGGTAGCCTGGAATTTTCAGTATTTTTCTCTGTTTTGATTAAGTTGGGGGATTAAAAATTCTCGCTTGCGCTGTTTGCGGGAGAATCGTGCGAATGGATAATTAACTGTAACTTTTATTTTTTTGGTTTATTTCTTTAAATTCATAAGGCTCAGTAATCTTCGTTTTAATGATGTTAAAAGAATGATTACCTTTTGTTACGTTGCTGATAGATAATTCTCTTCTGGCGCCGTTTGAAGGAATTGTGTAAACCAAATTGTCATCTTTGTCTTTTGTGCTAATTTTTAAAAAAAATGTATAAGCGTTCATTGTCTTCATTCTAATGTTGTTAAGAGACAGAGACTACATTTTACACTGAATATTATTTAAAGGAGATTTTTATAATAAATCGCCTGATTGAATTTGCATAAAATTATGCATCAATTAATTGTAATTTCATTAATACTCTCTAGGCACTAATAAAATAATAAAAATCCAAACATAGGCTTATGAAGACATTTGCAACAGAA
>JANJGK010000026.1:39152989-39155489 GCA_039081455.1 Macrobrachium rosenbergii | reverse complement strand
CGGGATTTATCGCCGTATACGATTGATCCACAAGAAATCCTTCAAAGACCAAAATATTTAACGAATTCTGGAAACTTAATCCGCTTCTCAAACTCAGAAAAAGAATGGCGATTGCCAAATAAAGTTGATAATACTTGAAATCTCTTTGTGCCCCAGAAAGAACTACAACTTAATCTCACAAACACGCAAAGGCTTACGACACAGGCTCTTCCTGGTAAGAGTGGGAGGCTGGGTTTTAGTTCTGATGATGTTTAGAGTTTTTTTTTTTTTTTAATCATCTCGAGGTTCTCTAGAATATCGGGTATCAATTTAGTCTCTTTTTTAATCATCTCAAGATTTTCTAGAGTATCGGGTATCAATTGTGTCGAGACGTAGCAAAATAAAATTATTAATTGCTGTGTGCATGAAATGTCAAATTTAGATGTTTAAATCTGAATATCACAATGTTTAGCATTCACTAAGATTAAAAATATAGTAAAGGAAATAGTAAATGCGTGAAGAATTTAGCAAAATGCCGGGAAATTGTACAGGGGTTAAGATACTAGAGAAAAATTAGTATTTGAAGAATATTAAAATTTTAAGAGTAAAAGGACGGAAGAAATTAAGAAAGAATTTTATAATGACATTAGAGTTGCTGAAAAACATAATTGCTTGGTTAACCCTTGCAGGTAAATAAATGCTCATGAAGAAGCGCAGAATAAGATGAATAAGGTAAAAGTAGATGAATAAGGTAAAAGTTAGTGGCAAAGAGAGATTATGTTAAATATATACTGGAAGAAAGAAATTGCTTGGTTACCCTTTGTAGGTATATGAATGCTCATGAAGAAGCTCAGAATAGGATGAATAAAGTCAAAGTCAGAGGAAAAGTGAGATTATGTTAAATACCTACTGGAGAAATTGTTAAGTGATTTAGGGATGAACTGAGATTCGCCAGGTAATTCAGTGCAGTTTGATTAGATTTCATTTAAGGATAATACCCTCCTGTGTTGATTCCTGAGCCTTTTGAATAGCTAGTGAATGCGGTAGCTAGACGAGAGGAAGGTATCAGAACAGAACAGAATAGAATATAGAATTTAAGCCAAAGGCCGAGCGCTGGAACCTATGAGGTCATTCATCGCTGAAACGTTAACTGACAGTAAAAAGGTGTGAAAGGTGTGACAGGAGGAAAACCGGACAATTGCACTATGAAACAATCGTTAGGAGAGGATGGAAAGCAAGATGGAAGAAAGAGAATATGAACGGAGGTACAGGAAAAAGAAGAGAGGTAGGTGTCAGCAATGCAAAAGTTAAAGGAATTTATAAAACTGGAAATTTCTGACGAGGATTTAAAGCGAGGAATTATCAGGCAAGATAATTAAACCAATAATAAATAAAAAGCCACAATAATGCATATGAGCAATTGTATTTTTCCAAAATACAAAAAAAAGGTTAAAAAAGGGGAGCTTCAGTTGTGCAGACGGTCGAAAGCTCCCTTTTTTTTAGCCCTTTTCTGTATTTTGAAAAAATAAGATAGTTCATATACATTACTGTGGCATTTTATTTATTAAAACCGGTCACATTATCGTGATGCACCATAGATAATTAAACCAATTAATTTATTGTATCGTTTTATGATGGTATGGGAAAGATACACATTTGTACCAATTTGGTCTGGTTTGAGACCCCTCCAGAAAAGAAAATCCTGTCATATCGAATAGTAACTTTTCTTGAACACAGTCCTCCATTTTGAGGTAATTTTTCTCATCATTTCGATTATCTCTTCCTGGAGTAATTCCTTCATCGACTGTTTTCCTCACATTCTTCTTCTCCGAAGTAATTAAAACTTCTCTTCCCCAACGCGAAATCCCATTAGTAGCATCTGAAACGTGTTGTCGCAAGCAGAACAGAGCGGTTGGAATTGTGAAAATGCATTGGCGGTACTGAAAATCTTTCAGTATTTTTCTAGGATGATTTCTCTTTTTAAAAACCAGAATGCCTTTGAGTAGCAGTACTGAAAATCTTTCAATATTTTTCGAGAAAAAGATCTTCACAAAACCAGAAAGCCTTTGGATAATAACTTTCTCCTGTGAAAGTCAGTAGTCAGGACTGATAATTTTTCAGTATTTTCCGAGAAAAATTTCTCTTTCACAAAACCATGAAGCTTTTCAATAGTAACTTTCTCCTATGAAGAACCATTGGCAGAACTGAAAATCTTCAGTATTTTTCTTGGAAAATTTCCCTTTCACAAAACCAGAAAGACTTTTGAACAGTAACTTTCTCCTGTGAATTAATAGTCATTACAGAAAATCTTTGAGTATTTTCTAGAAACCAAAGAGCCTCAAAATAATAACTTTCTCTAATGATAACTTTCCTCTTATTATTATTATTATTATTATTATTATTATTATTATTATTATTATTATTATTATTATTATTATTATTATTATTATTATTATTATCCAGAAGATAAACCATGTTCATATGGAACAATCCCGCAAGGGCCAGTGACTTGAAATTCAAG